>CM073776.1:51271439-51346733 GCA_037158775.1 Hetaerina titia | reverse complement strand
GTAATAATAGATATCCATAGTTCACATTTCTTCCACACTTTACCCCACCATGGCTCTAAACATCCACCACTTGCACCTGAGTAGACTGAGAGGAGTACAAGTTGCGGATAAGGTGCCTGTCCGTCCAAAGTACTCCTCTTTTTTCCTTCAATACATTCATTCATCCAAATTCAACCTATCGAATGCCCTCTCGATATCGACGAAACAAACAAATACATCCTGGTGTATTCCATGTAACTGGCCACTAGTGACCTCATTACTGCTTTGGCATCACGTGTTCTTTTTCCCTTCCTGCACCTTAACTGATCATCCTTAAGTAATCATTTACCCTCCTTTCCGTTCCTCTTTCTGATGATCCTGAGAACCACTTTAGCTGCAGGCGAAATCAAACTTATTGTGCTAGAGTCTTAATGTATGGCTGTTTTCGCTTTATTTTGATGGGAACCATACTGATCCGACGGAATCTTCCAGCGGAATTCCTTTCTCAATTAAGCTACAGATTAGCCACAACACTCTACCTCTCATGATGACCTTAACCCTTAAGTGATTCCGCGGTAATGTTATCTACTTAGTTTCAATTACCTTAATGTCCTTCCTGACTGGCAGTCAAGTATCTATGGACCTAAGCTATGTCATATATCTATGTCATATTCTCTTTCTAAGTCTAAGATATATATGTGTGTGAGTATACGTAAAAACATATAAACACCATTTGCATACATATAGATATACAAATATATTTATTATTTAACTATCAGCGTTAGACATTTTAGCCTGCGTAGATAATTATTTATTCCTTCGTTTTGAAGAAGAGAATCAAAGCGAGGAAATCATTTTAGCACAAAAACTCAAATAAAATAAATACTAATTATCAAGGACATAGGACGACATAATGGCATTTATCGGAGCACACTATGATACATCTAATGTACATCATGCTAATTATTTTGCAGGAGATAAAGTGATCGTTCCCAATATATCCAACTTTAATTAGAAATTAGGTCTCACACTTCCATAAGTTACAATCATTAGGGAAAAAGGAAAATGAAGAAACAATTATGAACGGAAAAAGAGAGAAAAACTTTAAAAGATAAAATATTTAAAATACCGTGGTTATTTGTTACGCTCTTCACTACTACCCACTACAAAACTACAAAGCCACTTTTCTGGTGTGAGGGAAATACCATTTGTGGAGAAGAAATGAAAGACCCTTAATAATGCAAGAAATCTCACGACCACAACTCCCGAGTGCATTTATAAGGTCACTTAGAGAAGAAAAACACACTTATGATTTCGGCCAGATATTACGGGTCTCCCGTACTTAAAAGGAACCTCACTGTGACGTCGTTGCGGTCTGGCGGTATTTTACCCGCAAATGAGAAAGTCAGGCTTTAAAAAAATACACACATACGTATATATATATACATATAAAACATCTTTAAAAACCGTCCTCGTGTACCACGTCCCACGACAGCAGGGCAAAAACATTCATATGCGAGGCACGTCGCTTAAAACACCAGCGGTGCCGTGCCACAACACAAACAGTTGTGGATGAGCATGCAACAAAAAAAAACTCTCGCTTTTACTTTTATCGATTCCGTGCGCGGTGGCTGGCTTGTTACTACCCTTGCCTTTTACGCCCCTGTACCCCCACAGGGGAACCCACATCCTCATTGCAGTAAGCGAGCAGGAAGATTCCGCACCGGGCAACACAACGAGGGTCGAGCACCACCTATTTTTTCCCCACCCTCCTCCAAGCTCCCAACCCCCTCCGAACGATGAATTTCCTCCTCGAGGAGATGCCGCGCGCACACTCGGGGAACACACGCCGTCCAATCCGGTCCACGCGATAAAAATTGACCCCGCTGCTGTTGGGAGTGAGACGGCACTCAACTATATCAGCCCCGGGAGCGAGCCGACTCATCCCCTCCCAGCCAGCCACCCTCGACCACAGCGGAGTCGGCGATATTGTCCCAACAACTGCCGAGCGGGGCGAGAACAAAAAAAAACCCGATGTACAGAAGAATCTCGGCACACATTATTTCGATAAGTGGAACGCATATCCCAGTTCTGATAGTTGACAACAGGGTCTTGACGAGGATCGTTTTATTCAGGATTTAGAGAAACAAAAGAAGAAACAATTTTCTGACACTTGCGTCACACTGGATGGCTTCACGCTCCAGGGGATGAGGTCAAATCGCGCCGGTGAAATGATGTAGCATCCTTAAATGTACGCTTCCACGTGAAGGTATTGCTAAAATTGATTTTTTCCGTGTACACCCGCGAGAAATTCATGAAAATGACATTTATCCGATTAATCTATCAGCATCATCAGATCAGATCTCCCGACTTGAGACCGCAGCTGAGTTTTTATAAAATTCGTTCGTTTTTACACGAAAAAATATTTATCCCGTGGGAATATTCTGTGTTTAAGAACGACGGAATATATTGGATATGAACTGATCACTTGATTAACGCATGAAACCCGTCACCATCTTCATGTTGTACAGTGAGTTCGATACCCACTGGGATAAATATCAACTTCCGAGTCTTGTTTATACAATAGCCTCTTCTCAAAGTTAATGCCTCTTTGACAAACATTAACACTATTTCATAAGCTCACTGGAGATGATCACCTGTTGACCACATTCCTTATGCTTAGATTACTCTTCCAAAAACCTTCTTTACAAAGACCCTCCTTACTTAGTATATTCTCCTTTGTATCTCACTCCACTAAATAGATGAGAAATATTTCCTGCAATTCCCTTCAATTACGTCTTCCCTCATTTGAGCGAATTATCTGTATTTTTACAAATTTTCACACTCATTTCATGACATAAATGTAAACTTAGAAAATAATACGTAAATGACCTTAAAACGTTGCGTTTATGCGGCAACTGGAAACAACTACTCAAAGAGGAGCAAGTGCTAAAAGAACAAATCCATGGCCTGTAAAGGGTAAAAGTGGAATGACAAGAGCGAAGGAGAAAACTACTACCATCGAAATAGAGAACACTACTAAAAACTTTAATACTTATTCCTTCGATGTTTAATGCTTCTCCCAATGAGATGTTCCACTAATTAAATATTTTCAGCTACTTACATAGTTCCAAATATTACACATTTCACTGAGGAACACACGTCCTTTTGATTTGGGGCAGTTAGACAATGCTTAGGGCTAGGAATCACTCCATTGAAATCTCAACTTCTCTTCAATTAGGCGCTGTTCAAATCATTAGTTTGATTTCTGATACGGGAATCTAAGATATTTGAACTGACTGCGTTGATAAGGTGAATTCACATGGTAAAAATAACTATTGGTCCGATACATACCGACCCTTTGCCCAGAGGGTTTAGAAAATCCTGTTGGATAGTTAACACGCCAACCAAGACAACGATACCGGACTCCAATCTCGCCTCGAGCATGGATTTTCTAACCCCGAGTGACGATTTTATGACTCTGTGCCCGACTGCGTAATAATGGGCACAACCGCTGGTGCAAGGAAATTAAAAATACTTCCTCATATAGCCATGTCACCGATTCAATGCTGGTACGTCCGGACTTCCTTCTCGCAGACATGCCCGCTGATCAATGAGGAAAGGGTTGTGGGGGATATATTTCCATTTTCTCCCGTGCCTGCGCTCGTGCAGACGCGCGCGATGGCCCACGCCTCCCTTCCCCGCCACGACTATATGGACCGAGACCGCTTTTTATCTCGGCTTGGTCATTTCTCACGCGTGGGACGAGTCGGGAGTGGGAGGGGGGGGAGGGAGGGAGGAACTTTGAGGGGGAGAGGCGAGAGACTCGTGGAAGGGGGGCGGGAAGGGATCGGAGAGGAGGGGAAGGGAGAAGTTTTGACTCCCGAGCCAAGGGGGCAGTCACCCCGCGAAAAAGGGATGGGCTCGCCCTCCTTCATGCGGGGAGTTTTATGCGGCATGATTGCGCGACTACCATTACAAGGCGACCCGCCGTCAAATTAAGGGTAAACAAATAAATCTAAAAAGTCTAGATGAAAAATCTTGATGGGCAAAAGATTCATCGGTTGAAGCCTAGATTTGTCAAACATTGTTATGACCAACTCAGCAGCGTATCCACTTTGCTAGACAATTTAGGTTGGGATTCTCTTACACAGCGGCGTTTCCAATATAGATTAAACTTATTAAAAACATTTAAAGATGGGCCCTTTTCCGATGACATCAAGGATATAATACGAACCCCAACGTATTACGGTCGAAGGGATCACGAATATAAGACTAGAGAGATAGACTGCAAGACTGACAGATTTAAAATGTCATTTTTTCCAACTACGACCAGAATGCTCGTAGTCGAAATTCCCCAGGACTTAGTTCATTACAATAAGTATTAACGTACAGGTTAGGGACTTCGCGAGGATGTGTATACATGTGTGTATGTATGTATGTATGTATATGTATGTGTGTATATATACATATATATATGTATATTTTTTTTTCCTACAGGTTCCCCCCACCTTTCCTCACCTAACTCCCAACCCCCTCAACCCTTACCATTCCCTCATGGTGCTACACCCCCTGCCACACACCTTTTTGGTGGCTCGCAGGGTACTTATGTAGATGTAGATGAAGCCATTACATGCGAACCGTATCTCGAAGCTACAAGTAAGTTTATAAGCCCTTGTAATTTTCAAATGGCATGACAAGGCACAGCACTTGTTACTTGGTTCCGTTGCACAGCGTGAGGATTTGTAAGTTTTGCTCGTATATTACATTTTCGACTGTTTTAATAGGAATCCTAATTCGGTGTAGTTAGCTTCGAGAAATGGCCCACAGAGTTCTCTAGACATTGACGTAGTATCCATACCAAAAAAGAAAGACTCGTACTTTTCCACACATTTTATTATATGGTACAACGTGTTTCACCGACTTGCGGCATCATCAGGTACATTCCGTACGTACGTACCTGATGATGCCGCAAGTCGGTGAAACGCGTTGTACCATACAATAAAATCTGTGGAAAAGTACAAGTCTTTCTTTTTTTAGTATGGATATCAAATACTTCCACGAAGTGAAGCCTGAAACAATAGAATACATTGACGTAGTATTTTATTACAGTGAAAATGGAAAAGCAATGGAATGCAATTAATTTTCCGCTAATTGAACTTTCCACGCATGTTCTCAACAAGACATTGAATGATGCATGATCGATCCTAATACTTATTCCTGCTGCCTACTCAGTCAAATGAAGTGCAGGACATGATTTTTATATCGTGAATCTATAAAATAATACAAAATACAATTAAGGTAATTTACTTAAATACGCGCATCTACAACTGGTAAAGAACGATCGCTAACTTTTCTCTCAGCGCTATACATGAAATTTGTTAAGGGATAGGAATAAGTTTAACGATCAATTTTGCAGAGGGTAGTCCGCGAATATCTACGCACAGATATTTATTTTGCAATGGAAAAAGGTCCAGGGCACCAGAGATAACTTTTCGCTGTCAATTCAAGGGGACTTGCGAACTAGGGGTTAGAATGAGGCAGTTTCAACACCCAAATTAATCTGACAGGTAGTGATTTATGAGTCGACATAAAAATATTCTATTGCACAATGAAATGCATTCATAAATACCTTTTCTTTTTAATTCACCGCACCGCACTTCCACTGCGCGGTTTAAAAATTTCCAATCGTAACTTATGGGAACCCGAAACAATGAGGAGTTATTCGCAATACGTAAATGTCGCTTCATGGACATAAGGCTACTTTCAATTTCAGAAATTTATTGCGCGTTTGCATTTTTTGAAAACCAGTATTACGTGTGGAATGTACAAACTTATTCGGGTCAACAGAAGGAGAAAACGCTCCAGCATGGACTGCGTTTTGACCATTAAACTTTGATTTATCAGACAGGGCAACCATACTTTATGGATGTAAAATATGATAATTTACCGGTAAAAAAAAAGATTAAATTTCCAGTGAGAGTGGAGTTTAGCGGACGCTGTAATTCCTCAGTCGAACCTACAGCCGGATCAGGTTTAAATAGCTAGCCCCTGGGGCGTGCTTCTCTTCTAATGATATAATACGGTGATAGGGCTCGAAAGCCATAAAACTGATAACGGTGACAATGATCAGAACCGTCGAAATACTTCACATCACAGCTACATTATTATCAACAGTTTTTTTTTAATACTTTGAACAGAAATTTGCTTAAAATTAAAGAGATATGAAAACCATTTCAGTCGAGCGTCAAATAAACGAAAAGATGGATGCGTAGGTAGCAAGAGCAGGTCATTTGTCAGTCTCAACTTAATGCCATGAATTGTGATTCATCCCACATTTTGCGATAACGACTTAATGAAACAAATAATGTATGATTTAATTTAAATATACAAGGAACGTAGCCACGGTCGTGAATGAATGTAAACAAAAAAAATGCCGAAACCGTAAACTTGAAGTTTACGTTCTCGGCATTTTTTTTGTTTACACAAATATTGTATTTAAATATACAAGGAACGTAGCTTCGGTCGTGAATCAATGTAAACAAAAAAATGCCGTTTACACAAATAATGTATGATCTAAAAATGTGTTTTATCGCGCCGTTCACGGTGTAATATTTTTAACAGCGCAAGAATGTTTAATATTTACCTAAACTGCGTACAATGAGCATTAAAAAATCTTTATTCGCATACTATGACGAAGACTATACAAAAGATAAATATATGAGAAGATAATATACGATCTTCTTCAAGCTACCAGAGTAAAATGCTGACTCCTATATTTCAATTATTACGTTTTCATTGCATTTCATTCGTCCCCCTATAAAAGCTGCACAGTGGATATTGCTGATCGAATACATTAATATAGATTTTTGCAACAGAATTCGACCACAAGGTATTTTTAATTAATAACACATCACGAACATGTTTAAATTATTACGTACCAGTTAGTATCCGAATTTTACATGAAATTGTCTGGGTAGATACAATTTCCTTAAATTCGAAACAAAGCCACGTAAGCAAGATGAATTGTTCTTTCAGAATTCATACTTACGAATTTTGATGAGTTAACATTACTACTCGGCCTTAGTGGTAATCGGGAAGTCTTTCCAACTTACCTGCAAAGAAAGAAAGAAACAAATTTAAGTTTCAAAAATCAACACAATAATTACCTCAACGAAATAAATTGACTCTAATGACAGTTTTCAAAACAAAGGTTTGTTAAATGTGGGAATAATATACAGGGAGAGTGGAACTACCAATTGAGCCACGGGAAGCTACCGAGTTAAGACAGCTATTTCGCTCATTGGCTTCTCGTATAAATTTAGCGTTCAGAATAAATTAACGTACTACCAAACTTTAGTTACCAAATAGTAATATGATAATTGCAGAAAAATAAACTCGAGGAATAGGCGACACATCCGATACCTCTACGTTTCAGACTACAAAACTGCGGATAGCTGATTGAGAATTGGGATGGGGCGTAATAAGCGGGGGCATGATACACGCCCTCCTTGCCGAAGTTTTACAACGCATGCCTGGAGGAAATGATGAGGGAGATACGGGAAGGGCTGGAGGTGGCAATAAAAGTAACTGGAAGAACTCGTAGGAGTAGTAAAACATTTGCGGATGATCAAGCGTTATTATCCAGTCAGGACTGCAGCCATTGCTGAGAGCATTACCGGATCAGTGTGATAGGCATGGGATGAGAATCAATTGAACGACAACGATCTTAATGAGCTTCTCATGAAATAGGAACGTTAAGTCAATCATTAAAACTGGAGGGCGTGAACCAGATAAGTAGAAGAGTTCACTAAATTAGTTAGATTCTTAGACGAAGGTGACCAAAGTAGAAGCATTTAAAAAGGAGAATTATGGACAGTTGCTTTTATAAGGAGGATAGAGTCGATGACGGGCACCATAGGTTAAGAAAAGATGAGTGGAAACTTTGAGAGTAGTTTTGTCCGACCCTATATTGCTGTAAAACTTGGTCGTACAGACAAGAGGATAAGCATAGATTGGAGGCTTTTGAGATTTCGGCGTGGGGAAATAAAAAAAATAAATAAACAGAAAGGAAAATAATGAAGTGCTGGGCACGGTAGGAAAAGAGAGAAGGGAGAAATTGGAAGGAGACAAGATAAGTGGATTTAGGGCATATTGATTAACAATGGAATGTTGAGGAGTTTAGCGGAGGAAAGAATCTGGGTAAGAGGGAAGAATGCTGAGCAAGCAAGGGGGAATTAGGGAAAGATCAGGCATATTGGACGAAATTAAGGGAGGTAGAAAGTATGTAGCTTAACATCTACATAAATACCCTGCGTGCCACCAAAATAGGTGTGTGGCAGGGGGTGTAGCACCAGGAGAAAAGGGTAAGGGATGAGAGGGTTGGGGTTTATTCAAATAGATAGGGGAAGGTGGGGGGAACCTGTAAGAACATATATATATATATATATATTCACACGCAATTTCTTTAACCTAAAGAATGGCTTAGTATGAAAGCAGTATTTAGTATCTCCTTATGTGAGACTTTTTCAAGTTTTCGGTCTTTTTCGCGAAACTTTTTCAAGTTCAAGTCCTCAAAAACCTACCTTATGTGGAAACATGATACTCCTGAATTCATGATGAATGCAGTTCAACACCAAAACAGAACTAAATTCAAAACATATCCAATTGTGAAAATAAATATTTTGATCAACATAACATTTCTAATTTTCTATTTTCGAGATAGCATAAAAATATATGCAATTAAGGAAAGCATTCCTAATTTCATCCAATCCGACAATTGACATTTTAACCGACTGGTCTTCTCTGTTGCTACACGAGATCGCATTCCGTGTACTTTGTACCGGTATGAATCAAGCATGAAACACTAGACGCATTCCGTCACTTATCCTCGAAGTTCATGGCGTGAATTATTCATCGATGATTCCACCGGTACACACATTCAAGGCTAAGGAAATTCAACTACTTCCGTCCAGTGGTAACACTCATGATTAGCTCAGCTCCTTTGATATAGTCACACCGAAATTTCAGTTTCAACTTCATAGACACGAAAGTGGTTTTCATAGTTCTCCGTCATACAGTGAACAGAAACTGTTCATGCAATTTCTACTGAACAAAATGTATGATTCTTCTTTCGCCACAATCATCGACTAAAGAAAATGTTCATTATCATCACCATCAGATATAGTGACTGGCTTCCAATACCTCCAATCGTGTGAGATGAGAAAGAAATTCATGTAGTAAACCATTTTCCACAGAATCACGACCAAACTTCACCGCCGAATTTAATGCGCACAGAGAAAAACCGCAATAAGTGTAAATAGAGGTAACAACAGTGCTTGAAAATAGCAAAGTTCACGACAGTATCTCAAAAAACATAGGCACACACTGCCGCTGGGAAAGAAGTCTCTCATTAGGTGACATACAACGCCACTCTTCCCTCTCATGATGCACGTGGGTAGCCCTTGTAATCTCTGGAAATAAGATATGGCATACCCAACGAGATACGCGCCGATGCTGATATCATCGAACGAAAATCGCTTTGCAAGCTCTAGAAGGGTACCAACGGTGAAGACTAAATATCCTTCCCGCCGCCACTAAAACCAACTAAGCGCTCGAGAGATAAGCCAAAGATACCCCTTAATGAAATGGGAGGGGGGGAACCCCAGAATGTCGTCTTGAAGGACAAGGGAGAAAGTGATGTGGGCGAGGGAGTAGAAGCAGAAAGCAGCAGTCCTTTAGGGAAGGAGCGAGGGCAAAATGGAAGAAGAAAATTGTAGGGAGAGGACACACGGGGAGGACTTCGAGCGGGGTATTATTGGGAATGGGGTGCCGTTCTTATGTGGGTCGGCTTGGGGTCGGGGAGTTGACGGCGGAGGCGGGGTTCGGTGAGCCATGCCCGGACAAAGATAGAAACGACAAGAAGGAATGGAGAGCGGCAGTCGGGAAGTGAGGGGGGTGTAGAAGGGTGATCGGGGAGATTTTCCGGACACGAGAACTGGAGGCATCGAGGATTACTCACGTTCCTTCTCGTTCTTTCGGGGGGGAGGGGGGGAGGGGGGGGGGGCACTGCTAAATGCCTCAACCGCCGCCAAGGGAGCTTGCAGCGACATTGATTGGATAACCTTACGGAAATCAACTTGATTAAACATTTAGAACCGTTAGCGATAGAGTTAATAGGAACTAGTATTTAGATCTAGGGAGTTAAAAGAGTGTGTAAATATATGAACACTCCATCAAACAAAATGGCTTCACTTAATTTTCCCACAAATGTAAACATATGGAAACGTCAAAGAAACACGTGGAGATATTCTAACTTACAAACTTCTAAAGGGTGTAGAATAATTTATCTATGAATTAAAAAAAAAATACCGTTTACGTCAACCATAATTCGGGGTTAAGGTTATAATGGCAGAATGGCGCGATACGTAACGCTTCAATGTGAAATAATACGAGAACAATTCTCTATATTTTAGGAAAAAAATTCCCAATCAAAAATCTTTTTGTGTACCCTGGACCATACAGACAGGCAGTGTACCTAAATCGTTCTGGTGTACCAAACTTTTAGTTCCAAACTATTTTTTTCCATAACCTCGCCCGAATTCATGTTCTCACCGTTCTCCTCCCCCGGTATACAAAAGCCAACAGTGCAATAAGTAAAATACTGAATATTATTGATGCCTACAGAACAATAAAAAATAAAAAGTATTCCAAATAGAATTAAGATTAGTTTGGAAAAATGGGCTTTGGCACTGTGGTGAAAGACTTAAGCTTCCTTTATCAGGAAAATATCCAAAAGTTCACCCCCCCCCCCACTCAGGGAAACCAGCAGTACTGTATACATACGTACTATCAGTCCTTACAGCAAACAGATTTCGTGCGTCATAGCCAAAAACGAATAACTATAACCAGTTTTTATCAATTTACCGTATATTTACATTAATCATTACGATATTTTTACGCAATTTATGGCGTCAATAATTAACCTCTAAAGTTCTCTACCTCTTTTTTTTCAGTTAATTCGACTTTTAACATCAGACATACATTTAAATTATTTCCCTTAAAACATACAACAGTTCTACATATTTCTCGACGGTACACCACAATACAAAATTAGATCTATTTTCAAGTTCTCGTGTGATAAACACAAATCACGGGCGCCCAATTATGACACATGGTCATAAATACCGAGGACATCAAGTTCAATTTAAACTAGCCCTTGATACCGGCCAGAGATTTGTTTTTTTTTTTAGGAATATGAGAAAGCATTTAATCTCGCACGGCAGAAAACCTTTAAATTGCCGAAGCTAAATTGAATTCCGTCAAACAGATCGCACAAGAATGAAATAATGGACCAATTACGCCACCTCTTTTTTTTTCACAAGAGGCAATAAAACAACAATCAAGGTTCGAGGGAAGGGAAATTACTTATGACAAGGCTTCCTGAATTACGAAGGTTTCACCACTCTGGTGCGCCTTACTGTGGCTACTGCCTCAATTGTTTCTTTGATTTTAAAACTCCCTAATTTACTTTTTAAACATAGCGTCTCCACGTACGCACAGGTCTGTTTCGGATTGTAACGACATAATTTAACCGTATTTTGGAACGAGCGATAATTTTAATCTTGAGCGTCAATATTAATTTATCAGCACTTGTGTCGGATTGGATAGCAGAATGCTTCATATAAGACGCGTGGTGACCCAAAATAAAAGTAAATATAACGATCTGAAAATGCTGGAAGTGAGGTTGACTCTCCAATCATTTGGAAAAAGCGAACTACTCCCACTGAAAGATATTATTTCCCTAAAAGTGATTGGCAAATTGAAGGATGCAAAAAAACACGCAAAAAAAGCAACAAGTGCTCAATTCCAAAAGTACTGCGTGGAACAAATGGGGTTCAAATTTTCGTCAGTACAAGAATAAAAAAAGGTTACATCTTTTTAACTCCACTCAGAATCAAATTTAAAACGCTAAACTAGAATGCAGGCTACAGAAATTAAAAATTAGGCCGAACTCATTCGTTAGAACGAATATCAAGAGCGCGACAGCATAACATGAACAAATGCGACACTTGAAATATTACCCACGCCAAAGGAAATAACTCCGAAGTGAAGTGGGGACCCTGGGTTTTGAGCGCGGGCGGAGAGATCTTGGACTGGGCCAGGAGGGTCATGAGTCAACACACACGTTTTCACTTTCCGGCTCGTTGTGGGAAGGGAAGGTGCATTCCACGGGGATTAAAAAAAATCGTCCGCGCCTCGAGAAGGGCGGAAGTGCTCGAGAACGGTGAAGAAGAAGAAGAAGAAGAAAAAGATTGTGGCGGAGACGAGGATGGACTCGAGCTTTGCTGCTTTAAGGTTCCCAAGGTGAGCCGAAGGAAGAAAAAAAAATGGAATCCTTGGAAAAGTAGTGTAACTGGGCCAACTCGCCCAAGAGCTTCCTTGTGGTCATTAAGGCGTTGGAGTGGCCGTCGTCAGAAATCCGTCTCGCTCGGTGAGAGGCTACCGCACGCGACTTGAATCGCCCCCCTCGAGTGGGTCGAGAGGTCGTCGAGGGGTCCGCGAACAACGAGCCGAGAAAGCGGAGGAAATAGGCCAGAATGGGATGCAGCAGCGACGGATGTGGAGCATCGATGTCCCCTCAGTCGGGATGTTTAGTCACAATGCGAGGTAAAGAACACCCACCACGAGGATCTGGCTGCTGAGATGTTGTACCTCAGTGCTCCTCCGTGGAAGATGACGGGACTGTGGAGTTATACTCTATTGATCCAGCTCGAGACGTGAGGACGGATATATTTCTGGAGTTATATGTTTTTCCATGAGTTGGACGTATTCAAGGAGGTTTCTTTGCTCCAACGAGGCTTTAAAAGGCCCCTCCTTCGGGGGAAGAAATGGGAAAATGATATCTAAGGAAAAGAACACATGGTTCAAGCACGGTCAAAATGTTTTAACTCGGAATGCGCCACCGCGTGAGGGGAAGCGAACCAGTACGAAGCTGGATCGCAATTGGGAAGCGAACATTGACGAGTTCTCATACTTAACAGAAAATTCGCATTTCTATTAGTAAGAGAGTTTTAATTAAGTTTGAATGCACCTTTAATTCATAAATTTAAAAAAATCATTCGTTGCAAATTCCCGATTTTAACAAAATGTTTCCCGCTGACTACATGGTTTAAATAATTCAATTGAAGTAATGAAACGGGTATAAAAATATTACGAGGAGGAATAATTACCACACTCTTAACTGGTTGAACCGATGCGTTTCTCCTCGTCCAACAAATTTACAAGACAGGATCCCACTAATGGCGGCACCATTTACGCACAAAACATTTTCAATGAATAAAAATGTTTAAAAGCATGAACAAGATCTCAAAAAGAGATAACACAACAGGGGAAAAAACGCCCCTTGAGGCAAACACGAGTGTACACACCCTTCATGACAGTTCTGAATATCTCTGCGTCCATAAATTACACTCTCGCGGAGAGCAGCGTTAAAAAGGGTGTAGGAAATTTGTTCAGTAATGAAAATTTCCCCTCTTTTACTGAAGCAACTAAGAGGCAGTCCATAAATGTTTGCTCCGAGATAAAAAAAAAGAAAAATAGCAGAGGGCTTCCGCGGTGGCGCAAAGCCTTGCATTAGCCCTATCAGGTCCCTAGCGTTTCTCTTGATATGGTTTCCGCGTGGCCAGGATCTCGAGCCAAGAGCTCAAATAAGGCAAGGGAGACAACGCGTATCCATGCGAACAGATCATTAACCAAGTACATAACTACATGATACTCTATTTGGACACAAAAAAATAAAAATAAATCAAGTAACAATTCACCCAAACTTTTTTCAGGAGTGATCAAATAAAAAAAAACCTGTGTAACAATGGAAAAAACTCTGAAATTTCGAAAAGGTTTATCCAAGGTTTTTGCTTGGAGGTAATGTTACCACAGGAATTACCATTTTATCTCTTAACACTGTGCTCGTTTTAATGCTTGATAGAGAAAATTGGCAATTGAATTCCGAGTACCATCGACAAAGCTTAAGTATCGCGATGAGCACCGTCGATTTCAAGTGGTGATCGTATGAAAATAAAACATCTAGGTGGGTGAACTGGTAAATTGCTCAACTTAACATGCAATATGATTTCACTCCCAAATTGTAATGAAGGAATTTTTCAATCTACTAAAGAATGAGATGGAAATAAAATAGCTCAATCTATGACTAGCAAGACAATGAGTCGCGAGATCTGACAACAATATCACCTTTCACTATAAATATGATCGTGATAAACGTTATAGACGAATACATATAACATATTGCAGTCGGCGTCTCCATACAATCATGACGGATTATCCGCTTCAACAAAATTTAGGCACAATTTTTCCCAATATAAAAACATGAAGGCATAGGGACAGAAAGAGACTTGACGTTCAACGAATTGAAGCACCATAACAGTAAATACGAAAAATAAGCCAAACATTTCTGTCATAGAGGCTATTGAGTCAAGTGATCATGTCAAGGAAAAATCTTTAAACAGAAACAAAGGTCTGAATATAAGCGGCATCTGGCTTCCTGTCATCCATAATTTTGGATTGGATCCCGCTGGTCCTCTCACTCCAGCTAGTACACAAATACTCCGCCCTTCTCCTGGATATTGTTTCTAGAAAAGTGGAGCAGACGCGGACAAGATAAAAGCCATCGGAAAGATATCCTCGATCCCGAGGGTCAAGAATCTCACCCGCCAGTCGCGGGGCATTCCAAATGAGAAGTGGCCCCATACCGGAAGGAATGGAGGGCAAAACAACTTGCTACTTGTGACGAATCAGAAATGGTAATAGATCGGGTGTGATCGCAGACGAGTCAAAGAGGAAATGAGAGGAGGTGACACAGAGGTACAACAAACATAAAGGAATCAAAGGGAGCTTCGAAAGTTTTCTACGAGCCTCATATCGACTATTACTCACAGGTAGTCAAACCTATGAAGGCAGCTTAGGGAGCTTCCCTTTAAAACAGAAATATTCATGTTAACTTTCGAATATGTATTGCTGAACAATAAATAATCGGTATCACTATTTCCTTCTTCAGCTTCTAAATCCTATGAATCCCTCTCTCTAAGAAGGGTAATTTTTGCATCCATGACTACATATTCACTCACTAAAATTCCATGCTAATGAATTATACGAGACTACGCTCCATATGAGTTTACCCTGACCTTTTGTTGACCAAGGTACCAGGGACCCGGTTTTTCGATCGTGTACATGGTTCAAAGGTGGCAGAAACACGGACTCGGAACCATATCACAATGAACATGTGAGAAATGAAAATTCGAAGAATGGGCAAAGTTGATTTAGAAATTAATACAATGAGTACAACTGAAGGAGATTTGTTGAGTGATATTCACGAGTTCACGAAGTGGAGTTGTCACACATTTCTGCCATCTAATAACGAAGGGAAATGCAGGGGAGCGGATAATACCAGAATACGAGGGGAAGAGTCAATGCAGCGCAGCGAAAGGAACGAGATCATTAATTTAGCAACCCAAGCCTTCGTTTATCACAGTTTTAAAAGTACAAATGTATGAGACAGAATACGACAATGAGACTTCTAAAATTAGAATGGTGGCATTGAGGATTTAACGAAATGTGGACCAGAATCAAAAGCTTGGGATTTCTTCGTGTTTAGTATGTCATCGTCTGGGAATGGAAAGAAAGAAAAGCAATTGGAATATATGGATAGGGAAAACAGGAACGACAGAGACAAAGATAATATGAATCCTTCCAGAAAATAGGCATTAATATCGACACGCACGTTAACAAAACTACTAATATAACATGTACACAAAAACCGTAGTGACAAATTACCTTATTTCCCGTGTATCATAATTTAAATATAGCGCGAAATATGTCAAAAAATCTACCTGAATTCATAATAAGAAGAGACGTTTCAGGCGTGATATTGTGGAATAACATGATTAATCAAATTTAGCAATTTTCCACAAAAATAAAATTTATTAATACGACCGGTTTCAATGCAACTACATCATCTTCTGGTGGACACTTTATTTGTCGACTAGTTTCGTTTACACTGTAACATCCTCAGGACTAGTGTCTAGTGACTAGTCTAGTCCTGAGGATGTTACAGTGTAAACGAAACTAGTCGACAAATAAGTCTATTTCTGTAGAAAGCAAAGATAATATTAATTTCTTAAGTTAAATAAGAGCTTCCGCGTGTACAAGTATAAGACCCGAAATCGATCATTTCGCTTCGGAGTTTATAAAACATGCAAGAGAAAAGACTTGAAGCAAAACTAATTTCAAAAAGTTAAACATAGATGAGGTTTCGAATAATATATTAGTCCCTAATCCATATAAGACAGCAGATAAATATTCAAAATTTTTGGCCAATTCCTTGGTGACATTTAATTGACAATATGACGGGTTTTGCAACACAAAAGAAATTTACAAGACAAGAATGGTTACTTCTGTCTTTGTGTTTCTTTTAACAGAGCAAATAATGTAAACACGAACCAAGTTAAGGAGTTCGAGTTATTATTATTAGGTAATCTACCGTTTAAGGTAGGTTTTTGGATGGACCCAACTATCAAATAAACATTTTGTGGCTCCCCACCTAGCAAACTAATCTATATCAGGCCCCTCTTCATCTCTGTGTACTTCTTTCCTCCCTTCATCCCGTCCAACATCCCTATCCTGTTCCTGCCCTTACCTCGCTTGCCCAACATTCTCTCCTCTATTACCTTCTTCAACATTCCACTCCCACTCAATATGCTTTTCATCCATTTTTCCTGCCTCCATAGGATTTCTCTCAACAAGCCCCTCTCCTCACCCACTCTCCAGTACTTCCTCATTTGTCTTCCTTTCGGTCCATTTCACCTTCTCCATTCTTCTTCACACCCACATTTCAAAAGCCTCCAATCTACGTCTATCCTCCTGCTTCAGTGACCACGTTTCCGCGCCGTACATAGCTACGCTCCATATCAGAGTTTTTACGAGTCTTGTCTTTACATCCCTACTCAGCGTCCCCGTCATCAACTCCCACCTCCTAGAGAAAGCCTCCTTGCCTAGCGCAATTCTTCTCCTTACGTCCCTACTACTTTGGAGTATGGACTTGATAACTCCAACTGAAACATATCTACCTACTATTCCACTAGACGTAAGAGTTGGATATTCTGAAACGACAAGAGTGATGCACCGCCTATAAAGGAAAATATGACTAAGATTTATACAAGATTTAGCAATGAAGAAGTAAAAATCAAGACAGCGTGAGGTAAGACACAACTTTTACATAGGTACTCTCTACGACATATATACAAGTACATAAATGTGGAAATAAGTGACGTCAAAAGAAAGAGTGCAGACCAGAGAGAAAATATTCTCCAAGGAAAAAAATGTTTCGGGGGAGAAAAATGAACTGTTGGTTTCCTCGGCCACAAAATATTAGCGGCAGAGAAGAGTTTTGGTCTAAGAAGAACAGCTGCCAATTAGGGGAAAATGATAAAAAAATTGCAACTTGAAGATTAAAATAATACCCAAGTAATAATTATGGCACAAATATAAAAATCAAAGAATCAGAGGTAAGCAAACGAATTAAGTGGATCAGTGTTTCTATCTGAAAAACAGGATTATCAGCAATAAAAAATGAAAAGAGATCGTTAGAAAGTAGAGAGCAAAAGTTAAGTTTTTCTATTATACTCAAACATGAACAGAAAAAAACATCAAAACTCAAAAACTAGAAAATACTTTAACGAGCAGCACAAATGGAGAACATTTATCTTCGTGTACAAGGCATTCGCGCGAGAAGCATGAGAATAAATTATGCGCGAAAATTAACAGAAGAATTGCAAAGGATACATGGCTGCGATATATGATAGAAATCAGAAAGATGAATCGAATGACATTCAAAACATTACCCAGAGAGCGGGCAAAGAAAGAAGCCAATAAAAATGTTTAAAGGGCTGCATGAATAAAATTATCGGATAAAATATGAAGCAAGATAATTCGCCTAAGGCACCGGTGGAATACTAAGTGAATGGGGAAAACGCGTAGGAAGATGACCCCGTACGCGATACATGAAACAGACAACGAAAGGATATGAGGAAGTACGAACGTGATGAAACACTATCATAACATTATCAGATACGAGTTAGGAGGCTACAATTAACCAAACTGTTGATGACAACTGATGAGGCCATGAAACAGTATAATCTCCATTTTTTCAATAGGCGTTATCATACAAGTTTTTATATGGAATTCTCGAATGGAGGAAATTCAGTATCATTGTTCATTAAACTATTACGCAAGTGCGCCAGTCTTTATCTGGCTAATATAAAGGAGGAAACAGAATTATACATAGGCAATTCCTTTCATGACATAAGACGAAAACCTAAGGGATTATCCAATTTAGAACGTACATTGGTAGGATTTCACTGGTTTTTACTACGAAGCCACAACTCAAACACCAAACCCAAGGCCTAATTTGGACATCCCATGCGTTTGGCTTGCTCTCGGTGCGGAATATCTTCGAAAATATGTTCGATTGGGATCAGAAGAAAGAAATGAGCGGCTAACGTACACAATCCTACAGGGAAGGCAAAATCCATCTTCAAGCAATTACGAGCGCAAGAAGGACTCGGGAACCGTCATTTCATAAAGGAAACCAACGATCCAGAACAAGTTTCGCGGAAAATATTGCAATACTGAAGTAATTGCGAGACGTGAATGAGGCAGGGTAACAATTTCCAAAATTAAAGAGTTGCCCAAGCCTGGCAACGAGGAGAGAAGAGCGGGGCGGGCGGTACTTCGACTATGGATTTGGAAGGAAATCCTTCCCAAGAAACGAGACCGCAGGAAATAAGGCCTCGATGATTTCGATGGCGGGGGGAACCTTCAATTTCCGTGAAGGATAAAAACTCTCGAGATGGGAAAAGAAAAGTGTTCAAAAATCGCATCCAAAAGTGAGTGATAATAAAAGTAGGCGAGGGCGTTGGGAGGCGGAAGGGGCAGAAAAACTATCGAACGGCGAGGATGTCTGAAATTGGTCACTTCAACACGGGGGTGGCATCGAGAGAGGCGAGGAGAGGGAAGAGAGGGAGGGCTAGGGTTTTACAAAAAAGAAAGCGATAAAATTGGAGAGTGGGAGAGAATAAAAACAAGGGAAGGCAGTTTAGCTTCTTTTTTTTAAAAAAAAAAGATCCACGCGTGATCGATCTCGCACGTCGACGAAACTCTTTGTTTCCCTTTTTGCATTTATACGGGTAACCACGCAGGGAGCTGAAAAAGGACTTTGCCAGCGGCGAATGGAATCCGAGGCACGAGAGAAGGGAAGCAAACAAAACAAGATAGCCCATGTTATTTATAACGAAGCGAAATGAGTAACAATGAGAGAAAAGAGAAAATGATACACTTCAAACGAGTTGGCCAGGTTATGCTAACTCTCGTGTCTTAAGTTATAACGGGCGCTCGAACCAGGGTCGGTTAAAGGGAAGCCATTGCCCCTGCATCCTTAAAGGATGAGTTACACGTTGGAAGGACGAGGGGAGGTCCGTCACACCGGACGGGGGTCTCTGCATTGACGTCAAGTAAAAAGTACTACCTTTTCCTCTCCAAAATGACATCAACATAAAAAAAAGTAATAACACAACAATTGCTGGATATGTTGGTGTGTTATAGAAGTCTCAATTCATCCCTGAGTAACACGTTAGAACACAAAGAGTTTGCAGGCGAGTTCACATTTCCTCCATGAGCGGCAATCGTGAAATACATTTTTGAAGTTTGAATTAAATTGAAAATATACCGTCCCGAAAATAGTGCCACCCAGAAGGTGGGCGTACAGGGCACCTCGACTCCTGCACTTACGAGGGACTTACTCGTACATACAAACTAGGACTTAAATATTCAATTAAGCATTTAGTATGGGAAGAAACTGTGCTCCAACGTAATGTACAGAAACATATCCACATGAAAACATAATGGAAGACTCTACAGGGGTCACATTCTATATTCAAACAGAATATTATGCTTATCAAACATTTATTGATCGCAAATCGATTGGTATGTTCGTAAATATTCATTTAGCCTCACTATAGCGCGAATCTTTTAGAAACTTCTCTCCGTAATATTAGAAGAGAAGGAGTAATGGTCCTCAAGTTTTCATTAATCTTCCCCCTCAATATCGCCATACAACATTGTGAAACATTAAAGCGTGTGCATGTAACAGACCGAACCTGTCCTTCACCGTAGTTTATCTCTTAAGCGTAACATTGCTTTTTTAAGCCATTAAATCATTTTAAGTTCTGGGGCAGTTAAATAAGAATGAAATACGTAAATTGTTGACAATGACGGTCAACACCGTCCTTTTCATGATAAATTGCTTGACAATATGTATGCTGATATTAATATACTATACGTCAACGAAATCGCGTTGCTAGCAAATAACACTGACATGAATTCTACATAATAATCAGTAAAATTAACCAAGATTGGTTACACATTACCTTACTCGGACTTCGCGACGGTGAAAGAAAGGAATCAATTTTTGTTATCGATAATTTCCACTGGCAAACTCGTCTAAAAAAAACCGAGACGAATTGAAACCCTTGCGACCTAAAATTTGACCTCATAGTTATACCAGTCATTTTCTTCTCACGACATCGGTGAAGGTGTCTTACTCTGAAATAATTGTTGCTCACCACCTCGCTGACTCATGTACTCTCAACAATCTGGTGTGGTAGACAGGCCTTAGGGATGGCGTAGTGAAAAAAAGAAACGTTTGCCTAGTCCTTTGGGTGCGTCACGAGGTGTTTACGGGCAGCAGAGAAGAGAAACTGTTTGCGCTCGAAGGTGTATGGGGATAAACATAAGCGTCCAAGGAAGACCGTTTCTCAAATCATTATAGTTTTGTATCGGGAACGATAAATGCACGCCAAGATGGAGATAAGCGATTTATCTTGGCAGCCACGCTGTTAGATTTGAAAAGCACAGAAGATTTGTTTACCAAATATCCCTAAACCATTTTTTTGTAAACAAGAGCATTAAAACGTAATAGCCACGGCCGGAATAAAATAATACCCATCACCTTCTATTGCCGAAAACCAAATGCATAAAGGCAGAAAATAGTTTTTTTTTCGTAATCTAGGGTTAAAAAAAAAAGGATTTACGTAAACATGACGCAAAACAAGAGATTCCCACGTCTCCACATCACAAAAATGCGACAGTAATTTTATTTGGAATGAGTAAAGAATAAATGCCGATCAGCGTCCAAGCTTATCCGCAGAAAATACGTCAACTAAACATTGTATTAATAATTAAAATTATTCCAATAAGAAAATTTCAAATCATTCCAATAAGCTGCAGTTTTCAGGTTAATGGGAAAATTAATACGTAATTAAGCTCTTCTATCCTGCCTCGTACGTTGAAGGACTTTTTACTGCATTTTGTCTCACTTTTGATTGATTTTGACCTCTGAAACACTTTCAATGATCACTTTTAAATTTAATTTGAACACTTTTGATATTGTCCTCAATTAATTTCGCTCACACAACGCTAGTTACAACGCCCACGCGATATCATGAGGTGCAAAAGTGAATACATTTGACGACGAAGTGCAAGCGTTGACACGCTTGGCATTCTTCATACTATGTGGTTACTACCATGGATGTATACATAAAATTCCAACGTACCTTGTTCCACCATATTACAACGGTGCATTTGACGACAATGTTTGCTTAAAGATATATTTTTATCGAGGGTAAGAACCTAAAGCTTTCCAACTGTTAAAGTATCGATATTGACAAACTAAATATCAAGGCAAGAAAAAAATCTCTATGTTCCCGCAAGCACATAATTTTTCCGCAGTTGCATATCGATGTTAAAAAGTTAACATTAACTTACAGTTTGAACTCAATGTCGGTACTGCCTTGTTTTTAACAGCAAGCGCAACGAATCCACAGCATTTTTAGAAAAATACAATTCTAATCATTCCGTGAATAATAACCACTCGATCAAAAATAAATTCTTCCCGCTCAATAAATATTAGTCTAAATAACAAATTGAAGCATATCAACACAATTCCTATGTAATTTGTTTCATCTTGATGTTTAATAAAATCATTTGAAACAATACGTAACATCTAAAATGAATTTCATCACACTTTTCGTTTTGGGAAACACTTGCCTAATTAATAACTTATAATATCATTTAATAATCCAGTACAAATATACTCGAGCATTGTACTTGGAAGGGGTAAAAGGTTATGATAACGCGAACAGGCCTAAAAGGCAGCACAGGAAATAATTATAACCAAGGAAATTATGAAGTCCGTACTTTTTTTGGTACTGAATTCGAACTGACACACGGCCAGACAGATCAGGGTGAATAATTACGTATGTCCTCACTCCCGTCACACTTTCAACAACAACGCGAACTAATTCAATTTTCTCCAGCGATGACAAGTCACGAATTACCGTTAGCATGCGGGGCCAAAAGACATTGTTTGGTAACAGCAGCAGCAAAATTAGCAGCAGTAAAATTTTTGACCTACGGTCTCTTTCTTGGAACGACAACTGTATTCTCAACGCTGACATCTAGAGTTCTCGACGCCGTATAAAAAAGAGGGGCATGAAATATGTCAAAATGAGAGGATATGGGGGGTCCGAAAGGAGGCGAAAACATTAAGGAGCGTCAGAAAGGATATTATGGAGCATGAATCTGGAGAAGGGAAGGCGGAGGAGGATAAACCATGGTGGAGCGGATATGTACGCCGTTTCTCCCGCCCCCTTCCTTCACTTTTATTATCGTTTCCCTCGGACCCATTCCATTTGGAGGATAAATAACGCGGAGAAATAATTTTTTCCCGCTATATTCTCAGAGATGGGGGGGAGACCCGAGAAGGCTACGTATATTGATACGAATTGGCCCCGCTGTTCGGCTTCGATCGATCACCCGCGCGACCCACGACGACTTCCTCCCGGCTTTCATTTCGTTTTTCAAGAACGGGAGATTGAAGTCGAGATACTGGAACCGTGAAAACTGTGCAGAAGGCAAGAGGGACGATGAGTTTCCCTTCCTCCTCGAGGGGAATCAAGCGAAATGACTCCCCTAAATAAGAGTTAACTTTAAGTAAGAGAAATAGACTACCAATTAATGTGGAAACAGTAGTCAACAATATATCTGAATTGGTATTTGTAGAGAAGCAAGTTCCACGAATTCGAGTTCTCCCATAGGTCGCCAGGAACAACGCTTGCATGAAATAACAACTGCTCCCCGTAATTTGTGACCTTCCGTCGCACGGCGATACATTATTTTCGGACGAAGATAGCCAAATGAATAACTACCATTAAGGTAACAAGGGATCGAATTTATAATCCCACCTTTAGAGTGTGTAAGTAGTTCCAATTCATTTCCGCCGAAACGGTAATGCTTGTTACCCATGCTTCCATTGACTTACTAAGAAACGCGTTCGTGAAATCAGGTAAATAAATACATTTTGTACGAAGGGACAACACACTAACGTCAACACAATGTCACGTACTCGATGACCACAATCTGCTTTTGTAAATTCCTCTAGCAGCTTAATATAACCATTACTTCTCCTATTAAGTATATATATCTTGATCAAAAACGATTTTACGACGTTAGAGGATTGGGCTTATATTTGGCGGCCACACATTGGTGAACTGCTTAGAAACACACTAAGACTGAGCAGCGATCCCGCTTTTAGAAACAGCACGTTTTCCGCGTTCGGCATTCAAATAATCTACGAAAGACTAATCAAATAACTATCAAAGATCAAAAAAAAATAACAGTGGGCCATTAACAACTTCATAAGGCAAGCCAAGTATATAATGTTCTTAATTTACTATCCATACATTTTACACATTTATGAATTCCCAAATCACTACATCGTGTTGGTAATATATTTTTTTAATGCAGGAAGTAGTATCGTGTTCAACGGAGATCGCCAAAGTCATAATATTCCGTCAATATCAGAGCAATTCGTCCAATTTATGATAATTTGACGGAATTAACTCAATTCTTTTGGATCGGTATTTCCTTCAGCACATTTTTTTTAAATTCTATATTTATGACGACTGTGCTTTGATTTAAGAATAAACATGGAACAATAAACATGTCGTTATTTCATCCTGAAACCGATGAATTTTCAAGCCCAACTGTTTTTCTTTCCGAAAGAACATTTTTACACCCTAGTTTACGTCCATGGGTATTGCGAGCCGTCCGCCTTCTCATCTACAAAATACTTCTAATTTAAGCGCCCTTACCCCTCGAGCTCGGTTGGCTCGTGGAAACAAGGGTTTATCAAATCGACCGTGACGCTTTCTCGCTTGTTAGAGGTCCTCTCTTTCAATTTATAAACTACGCCACGGTACGGCATCGTGTTATAGAGTTTCCTCCTCTTGACTCCAACAAAAATCACAGGTGCGAGTCACTGGAAACGGTTCTGTTTGGAATAAGTTTTCGCCAGCCTCGAAACGTCATGGGAAATTTGAAAAAAAAAATTCTTCCTTCGATAACCACTACTAAGAGTTGTTGGCGCAGTGTATCGATCACACGTTCTGTGGAACCGTTAACATTTTTATTGGTGATTTCTGATTAACGAAACCGAACGAAAGGCTCTTATGAAATTCATAATAATCATTAATAATGCTACAAAATTATACCTAGAGAAAATTAAAACTCTACTCATGCCACTTAGCAATACATACATGAAATGTATCACAATGTCTGGCAATTATAAAGCCGGCTGGCAAATAACCGACCTCTGAAATTATTTACTGGCTCGAAAGGAGTTTCTAAGACTTCTGTAGTCTACATATTAAAAACTTAATGCTATCATAACGCCTGACGAGGCTATACATTCCAGAAATCTCTACTCAATGAAATATGATTTTGGCTCCACATTTCTGGAGGACTACGCGTACCTTCTGCAACGTACACAGCAAGGACAGGATGGGAGACATCTGGCAGTCGCATATAGTATACGTACTTGCATGGTGCTTATTTTACATTTTCGCGTAAATGCCGATATCATTTTGGAATATAGAAGAGATAACGACAAATGAAAAGTGCCAATCTGGAAACATGACTGCTGTAACTCCATGCGAACTTTTCTTTGTAGCCACTTTTGTATTTTTGGTTTCTTCGATGGCTGATTTTACTTCGCACTCATAAATAAATAGTACCTGGAAAGCATCAAAGATCATCAGCGTCCATGTGCTGGACGGGATTAGAGACGGGGGACTCTATTTAAACATTTGGGCCCTTGACCAGCCATGTCGACTAAGCAAAAAATAGTGAATAGATGTATCATATGACACTGTTTTTTCCGTTACTCGGTGTGATTCCTCCAGATAATAGAAACACGGCAATTCCACAATGAATCGTGGAATGGCTGCGTTTCTATTATCTGTACAGAGGTATCATTAAGTAATAAGGTGCATTTATTCACGCTGTAATGTAAGTGAATCCAATATAAATAAAACGACGCCAAACATTAATAAAAATTGTGTAGATACAGAGATGGAAACTAAAGAAAAGGTGGGCAGAAATAAAAGTAATGTAACAAGCAGCAAAGGAAACCACAAGAACGGTAAATGCATGCAATGCTATGCATCACAGGAGAGCAGATAAACTGCTAGACACAACATATTCTGGAAAAATAATCTCAACGTCTGAAGCTGAATGAATCACTTCACGGAAAAATAAATGGAGTGAACAACCTTTTACAGGATTTATGACACAGACACGTTTTTAAATTGTCCTTACAAATGTACCATTGTACTTTAAAACGCACTCTTAGGACATGCCCCGAGATTGTAAAAAAAATCATTTCACTACGCGTGAATAAGAATCGAAGAACACGACAGTTTTTTTTTCTACGGCTAACCTACTTCTCGACACATGATTAGAGATTATAGCTCAGAATTTAGCGCAGACTTTTACGACACAATGCATTCAGCGCATAAATAATGCAGAAAATCAAGCTACACAATCAGCAACTACGGAACGAAGCAAGTAAAAAAATCAAATGCATTCCCACTTATGTCACGGTGTTATTATACACGGGCAAATGGGCTTGCATACATAACGTCATGAAAACACTCTTGAACTATTGAAAATTACATCTTGTCATAATCTTAACACGAGATGGGATAGAGAAGAGGTAATTTTTTTTATCTCGGTACACTTTTTGAACATCCGCTAAAAAAATGAAATAGTCCAATTCGCCAAAATCAACCACGCAATGGAAAACACTTTTTACGCACCCATTGGTGGCGGAATGGGTTCGTGTGTACTCACGTGCATGGGCTTTTGCGAGCTGTGTATGCTCGCCTCAGGGGAATGGAGTGGAATGGAAAGAATGAGAATTCTAGTCTAGAGGGTAAGATGGTGAATGGAAGGGGACTTGAGGAGGTGTCTACGGGGAAATTGGAGAGAGTGTCGCTTGGGACTGGACGATTGATTTTCGGGTACAAAGTACTCAAAGGCATCTAGCATTAATAAGAACACTCATTGTCGTTGGATTAAAAAGAGTACCAAGAAGTACGCCTTGAATTACACGCGCCACCAAAAACATATATCAAGTAAAAACAACATGTTTCACAATTAACCGACCACACTTGCTGAACATCAGTTCATGATGCATAATCAACACGCAATTCTAATAGACGCTACTTATAACTAGTACTATTATCTATTATCCTCAAGAAATTTCACGTTCGTTAGCGTTGCAGGGTCTTGCTTGATAATGCTATTCAACGGCAATATAGTAAAGGAATAGTAGTAATGTTGTGACTGATACATTGAGATCTTTCTCTGTAACTATTAACCGGTTACATTTTTTACATCGGTACTCGACTTATCGTAATTTTACTTCGTAGACAGTTTTAATGACAGGTAATATAATACTCAGCGCGTGGGATGCTTCGCGACGGACTTAAGATACAATATTGCGAGAACGATAATGAGTTTACGATTGAGTCTCTCTTAACTACGTCGTCCTTCACCTCCTGTGCTACTTTCCTGAGAATTGTTTCTCATCTACAAAACATAAAAGACTACTTTCCAAAAATTTAAAAAATACCGAAGCTCGGAACTGCGACTTAGAATGTTCATATTGGTTCTGAGAATGTTATTATATACATATCGCTGAAACGTTACGTACAGATAAAAAAATAGGAATGCTGTACAAGCGGACAGGGGGATTTAGGATCGAAAATGAAACAGTCATAAACCGGAACATCATGACAGCTCTTGGGATTCCTATCATTCATTGAAAAACAATTAGGATAAAAAGACGCTTGGGTTCAAAGAGACTTAACGTTATTAACTGTCGGTTAATCGGTAAAAAAAACTCGATGGATGATATTTGTACAGGTTACTCAAATACTATTTCTAATTACCTCGGTGCTCAATTCAAAGTCCTGAATCCAAAAAAAATTTATGTATGCGCATTTTACAAGCCGCCGGATGACAGGGATACTATGGTAGGAGAGATCATGCCAATAAAATTGGAGAGATTAAGTATTGAACAGCTAGATTAGGAAGTAATTTTTTCCACGGGCGATAAGGGAACAGAATGATATTTTCCGACCTCGGTAGAGGTCATATTCGGGTCAAAATTAGTCAGGTGAGTATTCACCCCCTGCCACACACCCTAGCGATGGCTGCAGAGTACTAAAATATCTATCTAAATATAACTGCTACGAACATCCCCTCCCAGTAAAGGGTTTACAGTGGCAAGTGAAAGCACGCTTGGTGATTAACTACATTTCAGTCATCAGATGACCGAGCCAACAAGAGTTCGAGTCTAGTACGCGTACAATATGAATGTTGTGTTATGGTGTAGGCGTAGAGATGAAATTGACTTCACTCAATGTGACCTCAGCCACTGAAGTAACTAAAATCAATTCACTACTACCATTTACGATGTGATATGTACAACCGATCAAGTTAGTCAAGGGACTTGTGCACAATGGTATGGAGCAACATTATACCGAGTACGTCCAATCCAATAGGTGTGCGACACATTGCGCACGCCAGGTTAGTGCAACGTGCTGTTGAAGTTTCCATTTAGGAAATACGATGATGGATATATCGGTGCCCTCCAAGACGACGGCAAGCACCAAATGTAGACGCTGGAAATGAAAAGTTGTACGACTCTGTCACAAGGTGTGGAGGACTGGGAGGGAGGGAACGGTGGAGAGAAGAGACAAAGTGCTAGGGGATGGCAAGGGATCAGAGATCGTCAGAGCGTGAGATCAAGGGGCAAAGAAACGGAAAATATCACGAAAGACGAGAAAATCCACGAAGTGGGGAGAAGGGAGGGGAGGGGGTTACGCGTTGCGCCGTGGATGGAAGCGGAGATAGGGAAATGGATCAGAAAAAAGGGTGTGGTGGTAGACGTGGCATAATGGAGCTGACGCTCAGAGGAGCTAAGATTGGAAAGGCGAAGTGGTGGACGAAGCAAGAGATGCAGAGAAGAGATCGATCCCAAGGATTATCCCTTAACCCTCACCCTTTGGGAAAGGGTATGAGAGTTAGGAATGCCGGGCCATAATGAGGGAATGATGCAATGAGAACGAAAGGAGGAGAAACAAATAAAACGCGTCCCTCAAACTAATTTCAAACTTGTTTACGTCACACTTAATTGCCTTCCCTAAATCGCAACTTCTTGCCTCGCAATTTCCAAAACTGGCGATCAAAAGCCGCAGCTCGCGCGCGGGGCCGAGAATCCTGTTGAATAATATTTGCAAGGGGCGGGGAAGAGAGAATGTTTGAATTAATAGTGGTCCATATGGTAGAAAATGTTAACCGGTACAGTTACTCATCTGATGGAGGGTAAGAACTGTGGAATGAATTGTATCTAAAAGCACTTACATACTTAGTGTTACCTTCATAAGTGAAATTCATACGGGCACATAAGTATTTACAGAATTTTACAAATCTCAAAATTAAATTCCCAAATCTCAAAATTACAATCTACATTTTGTAGCTATTCTCAGTCAAAAAGTAAACTCTTACGTGGAATTTAATCTATAATCTACAATTGGACGAAGACAACAGTTTCCCGTATAATAGAAATTTGAGAATTTTTCATTATTTTCCCGTCTATTTTGATCAATGACCGAAGGTATTCCCGAAATTCTAAAATTTAGCTCGCCAAAAATACCTTCAATCGACAGAAGAAATCCAAGAGATGGGTGGAATACTAAAAAATAACAACGAATAATGTCAAAGGATTTTTATGAGAGCATTACATATATATTTGTTCCCACGCGAACGCTTACTGCATTGGGAACACCGAAATGGATAGTGTAGACTCAATTAAATACCTAGGCCTTACCCTCACTCACGAGTTCTCCTGGGTGGAATGCATACGGGGAATATGTGGGCAAGCTAAGAAAAAATTAGGATTTATTAGAAGAGTGCTTGGTAAATGTGATGAAAAGGTAAATGAGAACTCTTCATCTGTCGTTGGTTAGAAGGGAGCCTTTTAGAGAAGGTTAGCCTTCATTTAAATGTGCTGCAAGTATATGGGATCCTCACTAAGTTGGATTAATTACCGAATTGGATCGCGTGCAGCGTATAGGAGCTAGGTTTGTAAAACGTTGTTATGATAAATTTAGGAGCGTATCCAAAATATTAGAGAAGCTAGGCTGGAAATTACTCACGGAGAGAAGGTTAAATTACAGATTGAAGCTCTTGCGTTAACTGGAAGGAAGTCTCTTTAGCAATTATGTTGAAAAGTTATTATTACCCCAATAGTAATACGGTAGGAGAGGTCATGCTAATAAAATTAGAGAGATTAAGTGTAGAACAGATTTAAGGTGTCATTTTTTATGATGGCACTTAAGGTCATCTTCAGGTGTGAATATGACACTAAGTATCGAAACTTAGGTCGTTAAAAAATTCCAGTGGAATTAAGCAAAGCTTCAATATTTCTTCCGCGATTCAACGTCAGGTTGATACTGAAGTAGAGAGACGACTCCATTTTCATTACCATGATTTCTCTAACCATGATGCGGAGTGCTCTTAATTTATCCACGTAATACATGTGCGTTTATAATTTTCTCATTTTCCAAATTTAAACCTCCATGTGTAGTAAATAATGTTGCACTTGTTGTCATGGATCCATTGCACTCTTAAGTCTTCTCGATTTACTGCTGTACGGCGTTGCTATCTGAGAAAATAAATATGAAATGGTTTTATCTCCTTAGCCCTAGTAACACCTTTTTATCAAGGACGCATATAAATAGGAAAATAACAACGGAAAAGGACTTGGACTAGAAATAGGTAGCTTAAAGTTATAGATTACTCACGACAAACGTTTCGCACTTCTTGCACTCTAGACATTTTTTTATCATCCTGTCCTATCTGAAAATACAACATACGCCGCGAATAATTGACTGAACATCAGGAGTGAACACTTGAGTTGACTAGACTTTGTTTGGACCCGTTGGGGTGCATTTTTCCAATTGCGCAAGCGTGCAGCGCGGGAGGGAGGCGAACGAAAACGCAGCAGAATTGCAGACGAAAGAAAACGAGAGCGTTGAGGGGTAGGATTGGAGTTGAGAAGGGCCGGGTCGAAGACGAACGCGAGAGGATCAGTCCCCGCGTGGGAAGAGCGCTTTTCACATCCGTTACGCTTTACATGAAATGCCGCTGCTCAGGGATGGAAAGACAGGACGAGATTGGGGCGGCGGAGACCGAGGGGTGGATGGGGAAGAGGCGGGGAGACTGCCGCGATGGCTCACGCTCCCCGACGACTCCCACGACGCTCGGATCATGAGCCTTGCAAGTGGAGTGACGTGCAACCCGCGGGAGATTTCCGCAACGCCCTTCCGCAGAGGAAAAGAGTACGTAATCAAATGGACAGTGATGAACTTGGGGAGTGGAAGAGGGGAGGAGAGATGCGGAATTGGTTTTTAGGATTAAAAAAATAAGATATTTTCCAGGGACACAAAAGAGGCGGAGGAATCCGGAAGTGCAAAGTAACGGGGGGCACGGACGGTCAAGGGGCTAAAACACGCAAATGAGAGAATGAGTAGGCCCCGTGGATACTCCCGAGGTTTTGTTCTCCCGAAAGTTATACCCTATCGCCTCGCTCTCCACCCAACTTCTCAACCTCCCGAGGGCCAACGGGTCGACGCGTAAATTGATCGACGCCTCTTTTTGGGGAACTGGAAGAAGAGGGAGACATATTGGGGGGAAGGGGGAGTAGTTCTTCCGAACACGCCTTGAGACGGCTTCGATAGTGGTGATGCGGGAGGGTGGGTGTAAACTATTGGATCGAGCTCTGGAACTCGAGCCATAGGCTTTCTTCTCACCCTTCCTCGAAACCTTAGGCATAAAATGGCCCGTAGATATATAGTATGCATGTATGCACGTGGGTGTCAGGAAACGATTGATGGAGGAAAACGCGCCGCTGTTAAATAATGATATCGCCCAATCGGAGTTTCGACTGTTTGTTCCAATTCCGGATCAAAGAAAAGGCCGGTGGAGAGGTTTGATAAACATTGGAAAGTGTTAGGAATACTTTCACGGAATGGGACCAAACCAACTCGATGGAGAGACTCGTACAAGATCGAAGGAAAATGTTCGGCAGACGGTAATGATGAAATAAGATTATTCAAATAAAACTAATAAAATACATTATCATTCAATGACAGGGCGCTGTTAAAATACTCTGTACGACTGCGTTGGAAAAGAAAATATACTTTCATTAACCTAAACCACAAGAACATGTCCACATATAAAACACACACGCTTATCACTGAATATATTAAGAACATAAATTCACTCAAAATTTCAATTAATATTTCAAAAATACTAAAGCATGGTGAGGGTAAAAAACTTCACACTTCCACACACTTTTAATAAAATACAACCATGGTTTCGATGCTGCGTATCATCATCAGGTTCCTGATGATGTGATGATGCGTAGCATCGAAACCATGGTCGTAGAGCATTAAAAGTGTGTGAAAGTGTAAGTTTTTCTTTTTTACCCTCACCATGAAGGAATTCCACAAAGTTAAACCTGAAACTGTTAGCTTCATCCTAAAGCATTTTTGACGTGGCTCAATTGCTCGAAATTTAATTATTTCAGTACTCTCAACAGTACAATAATTTCGACATAAGTTTGGCGAATGTATATCGTTGACGATTCTAAAAACATAGGCCTATTTTAAATCAGGACTAAAATGAAACGGTAAATCGATTGCGCAAAGTACCATCAAGTTGTTGTAATTTATCTGAGTAGTCGAGTATCCTATACCTACCTAAACCAGCAGGCGATTACGATCATTCATCTTGAAGCCACCACAAGGACAATTTGCCTTCAATTTCGAGAGAGGGTATATACCTGACCCGACAGCATGAAATCAAATCTGAAACGCGTTCACTTTTTATTAATGGACACGCAACCCTGGGTCGACGCATGCTTTCAAATCCATTTAAGATGATAAAAAGAACTGAAAGGGTTGGCGAGAGCTGTAAGCGCATCCCACCGAATGAAAATAAAGCTATCACGCGTCACTTAAAGAGCGCGGGAGGTGAAAAACAGACTCCCGGGGGCGAAACCGTGACTTTTGGCACCGATTCTCGATAAATGATTGAGCGCTTTTAAAAACCCACCTCGACTAAACCCCCGTGCCCAAGTGAGGTTTATTCTGAGAAGTAGAACGGTGAGACAGTACCAACTTACACCGCCTCTCGGGCATGGAAAGTAGGGCCGAGACGGATAGTGTGCGACTGGGGGAGGCAGCGGAAGCAGACGGCCGTTATAGAACGCAATCTTTCAATCGATTTATTACTACGGTGAGAATAGTTTAGAATAGTTGAGAATAGTACACGCGTTAGTAATGCCGGAGAAAACGCATTTCATAACAAAGAGGAAGTCAAATCATCATTTACAATAGAGGAAGACCGAAGATGGGGACATTTCAACACATTTCATAAACGTCGATAAAGAAAACGTCGAAAACTTACACCCTGAAAGTCTGCTCTGTTTTTATAACATTCTTTAACGTATTATCCATAACTGCGGAATTAATCACAAAGAATACTGAAATCAGTTAACCTGATTTCATTACTGCAGAATTACTGCAAATACGTTTTAGCGTTTCAAGGAAAAATGAGCTTATTGTAAAATTAAGATGCTAGACACGAGGGTAGGCTGAAAAGTAATGCACAAATGCTTGTAGACCACAAACAGAAACAAATAGCAAGATCAGGCAAAAAGTGCATTAAAGTACAATTCTTAAGTTTCCAAATCATTAATTTATTTATCAACATAATCACCGATACGACTAACACATGTCTCCCAACGTGTAACAAGTTTTTTCATTCCGTCACAGAAAAATTCTTCCGACTTTTCTCGAATCCAGGACTTGACAGCTGCCTTCACCTCATAGTCTGAGGTGTAATGAATACCCTTGAGGCGTCTCTTGAGTTGAGAAAAAAATAAAATCGCAAGGCGCACGATCGGGGGAATAAGGAGGGCTGCTCGCAGTATTCCAATCGACGCTCTTTGTTCTCGTCTGTGAGACGGCGTGGTACCCATCGTGCACAGATTTTACGGTAAACAAATTGTTCAATAAGAAAGCCGACACGTTCCTTGGACACTCCAAAATAGTTTGCGATACGCTTTTGAGTGATTCGCCGGTCATTTTGAATCAAATCTTCGTCGAGTTTGCGATGCTTATCGTCTGTGGCAGTGATCGGACGTCCGCTCCGTGTTTCATCAGCAATTATGACTTTTCCAGGCTCGCAACCACGAAATTTTACTACCCATTGATTTACAGTAGGCCTATCAACATAATCGTCACCATAAACAACTTTTAAATGACGATTAATCTCAGTCACTTTGTCAGGAGTTAAAAATTCGATAACAGCACGCTGTTTAACTCGCGTTGCCATAGCACTAGAACACGCCTCCATACTTCCGCTTCTCAAAATACGCTGGATGAATGTAATGCCCTTCCACATGCCACCAGGAGTGCTTCTGAAGGTCATTTTGTTTGTGGTCCACAAGCATATGCACATTAGTGTTCAGCCTACCCTCGTATTAGCCATCGTCTAGGCCACACGCTGACCATCGGGTGACGTAAGGTCATCAACTAAATTTACAGTAGGGTTTCCAACCATCACCCTAATGTTAGTGGAAAACAATTTAAGAAATTAATGTTAATAGATCAAGGATACTACGGGATTAGGATGATTCAAAACACTTTATCACCATGGACAGACACAACTTTTAACACTCTTCCATATTATAGTAAAGACTATCATTAATATAATATTAAACCAAAGTAGAGGTTTTTTCTGATCATTTCATATCGAGAATCGTACATACTACTAGTACTAGAAACTATTAGAGAAATCTGAGCTCAGAAAGAGCGCTTTCGTAAATTAAGAATATTTCCTAAATATTTTTCGGTGTGCGGTTTAGATAAAAGTTTCTGTTTCTTTAAAAGCTTACACTAAAAAATTAAATATTGATTACTTTGTAACAGAATCAGTCATGCGCCTGGACCTCGACTGGACTAGGTCCAGATAAGTTGAGCAAAAATACCGCTGGAATTCAGCTAAAAAAATCGGGATTTAGTTTAAAACAATGGGATGAAAACTTATTTAAAAGTAAAATACCCCCATATCACACAGATTACGCACAAATCGTCATGATGAGACTATATTCTTCAAATATAGGTTTATATATTATAATATGTGTCTCACCGTTAAGTGAGGAACAAATAAATAATCAAGTGCAATTAGCATGCAATTATACCATAGACATAAAAGGTTGAAGGTTAAAAATTCCAATATTTATACGAGAATAAAAAATAAATACTTCAAAATTGGATCCAATAATCTGTCCGTTGTCAAAAGTAAAACACCTATTCAATAAGTTTCAGAACAGTGTAAGCGTTGAGCTCGCATTTGTTATTAACAGTTGTTATAGTATCACGCTCACGAAATTATCTACACCATCATTTCGGACACTCGAACAAGAAGGTCCGGCACCCACGTAGTGGGAAATTTTCAAAATTTTCCAGATTTATTCATTCGAGATGGGTAGGGTGTGAAATGACTTGAAAATGAACACGAGAATATCTGTTTACGAGCCACGGCATCGCCGAAAACATGATTTATTCATTAAATGAATGAATCTTACATGGCGAACTTCATTTAACATTTTAAATGATGGAGGAAAAACACCTTAATTCAGTCGATAATCTCCTGGGAAGGGTGTTATATCAAGCTCGAAGAGCCTCGGGGAGAATGTCAATAACCTTTTCGCTTGCCTAACTTTACAGGAAGAACAAAGGTAAATAGCCGACAGGATTCCTCCTTTGCTCATACGTGGACGCCCAGATCTTCACTCACGGAACGAAGTGGAATGATTAAATATTTATCGATTTCGAAAGGACAGTTGGTGATGCGATGAAAAAAAAACTGCCAGATTTTCACAGACATGTTGGAAAATAATTAATTACACAGACCCTTGCCCCCTCCCCTCCGCTTCAAGGAGTAAACAAGCACACTCGAGGTGGACAAGCTCAGAGAAAACCCGGAGGAAGTAATATCACTCCACATATCTCACTCCACAGGGAAAATGGTCCCCATTTGCGTCCCCGCTTCACCATTTTTTAGCAAAACAAAATATCATGATGAATTAATTAATAAAATATTTCAATGGATAATATTTCTTAATATAAGAAACCGTAGATACCGAAAAAAATGTTCATTAACATTTACTCATAGGGAATATATCATTTCCACTAAATTAATTAATTAAAATTGGCAATTTTCCACAAAATAAAATTTTCAATACGACCGGTTTCGATGTAACTACATCATCTTCTGGAGAGAGTAACATCATCATCTTCATCTTCACCAGAAGATGATGCAGTTACATCGAAACCGGTCGTATTAAAAATTTTATTTTGCGAAAAATTGCCAATTTTAATTAATTATGATATTCCACCATACAGAGATGAAGAGGGACCTGATGTAGATTAGGTTGCTGGATTGGGTTTTGTTTGAAGTTACAAAATGTTTATTTGATAGTTGTGTCCATCCAAAAACCTACCTTAACCGGTAGATTACCAAATAATAATTCCACCATATCACGCCTGAAAAGTCTCTTTTTATTTCCACTAAAATTCCTCTACATTGAATAATGAAGTCAAGCAAAAAAAGATGTATTAATTGCAACGTTGGGGTCTTTTTTACGTCATACGCGGCCTCGTTAATTAAGAAATCAGGTGTACAGAAAGTGCATCTTTGAGATGCAGGTCTAGAAAACTTACGCTATTTTGTTTGGAATTATTGAGGCGAGATTTAGACTTAATAGTGCTATCTTCCACCAAACCTCTAAACAGTACATTGAAGATAATTGCAGGCACCCCAGCTCTAGATGGAGAAAAACCAACATTGGGCTTCGATGGGTTAACCTCATGAACATGCAGTCATTTAAGAGCATCCAGATACGTGGAGTTTGATCTGTTGTTACCACACAGTATTAGCTCGGCCCGCTGCTATTGCTCAATGTACCATTCTTCAATCATAAACCCAGCTGCCCCTGATGGCACTTTTTCAGTCCCGAAGTCATTTGCTGTTTCTGCAGAGCATTTTATGAAAAGTTTCAATCCATAAATGGCGCCCGTTGCTATGCACCTCTGCATTTGACAAGCCTACTTTCTTTCTCGCGATGTTAGCATTCCGAATTATACTTCGTACCTCCTGTCCGCGAAGGCCTCTCAAGATCTCCGTCGCATACCACGACATAACTTCTCCGCCAGGATTCCAACCACTCAAGAACTCTCGAAAATTTAAGAATTAACGTTACACAGAGCGAAAGGATATCAACATAGCGGCTAAAATGAGGACCCCTGCTCCCCAAAGGGCAGATCCTTCTCCCGAGGCCCCCTCTGGCGCAATCCCATCCATTACGGGGGAAGAAGACAGGCCGAGTCATGAAAAGAAAATAATACGCTCTCATTCGCCTAATGTCACTTAAGCGGCATCATTCGGCGATGTCACCGGCACGGCGGCGGTTGGGAGGGGCTGTGGAGCGGGGGCAGGTACCTAAAAGCGATCCGGAGACATCCTTAGCCCAGTCGTTGATTCAGCATTTGTATCGACCGTAGAGGAAGCGGGGGACGGGTTAACGCACGTGAGAGAGGTCACCGCGGAATTTTCCGAAGGGATTTGTTAGCGGCGTCCTCACGCGCGTCTCCGGAGACTTGCAAGGCAAGTGGTGCTTCAATGTCGCTCCGCAGACCACGCCAATGTTTCGGAGAGGGAAGATCATCATTATAAGGGCGCTAGGAAGAATGCGCAAGTATTACATACGAAATCGGAAATTTCAAGTTACATTTGCACGTCGTTAAACACTAAAGTCATGAAATAGATGATCAATTATTAGTGTCATAACTGGAAGTTTTACATTTCATCGAAAAGATAACCGCTAGAACGACGTTTTAACGACCTGCATTCAACCTATGGTAAAAACTAGATATTTTTAGTTGAAAATAACTAGGACTGGATTGTGTTGCTGGTGTTTAGATGGCCAATAACAGGAAATCTAAATAAAATCTTCTCTCGGCATCCATATTTGTCACGAAATTCCACCCATGCACCCTTTGCTGACGAATGAATCGCTGGCCAACATTTTATTTGGCTTGTTAAACTGCCAGGTCAATTTTTTTCGAATCAGAGACTCATGAAATTTTATTAATTCATTTGATTTCAAATCCGACGCATGCGGTGCACAAAACACATCAATCTTCAAACCAACGTTGTTCCGTTTATTTGTTCATAAGGTTACCTTTAATTAGAAAATAAAACAACAGACCAACGTGGTTACTCTACATTTGACAGACTGCGCCGTTCGGCCATTCTCCATTTAAGTTGGCAAGGATACTGTAATCAATGATGGCTCATTAACTTAGTTCACATTCCGCGATAGCAAACAAAAACAATCGCCAAATTTGAAGGGTAAATATTTACGTCGAAGACATTACTGGATAAAGTGGCACATATTCAAACCTTTCACCTAACACAAAACAAGCCGTAGGCACTGGGAAATTTCGTCACAAGAACTACAAGAGTCGTCGTAACTTATGATACTTCTTTCAAGTGGGTTTATGCCCCAAGGCTCAATAACTTACAACAGACTCTCGGTAGCTTTGAGAGGGAAGACGAGCATCGGAGCGGGCGGAGTGAAACGAGAAAGAATGAAAGACCCAGGAGGGCCCGTCAACTACCATTCCTCCAAACACCGCATGAAGAATAATACACTATTGTAGTTTCCGAGCATGACCCACATTTAAGTTATATTAATGTACAGACCAAACTTCGTCACTAATAGCAGACTCAATGGCATTCCCGATTTTAAAAATGTTTTTTTAAAGCAACATACTAGTAGGCATAGTTAAAATTTTATGCATTGGTACGATCCGAAAAAAAGGAGAGTACGGAAGTTTGACGTCACGGAATTTTTTTCTGAAAGGAAGAAAAAACTTAAAAAGGCCAAGATTTAAATACAATGATGCCGGAAGGAGGGTTTTAAAATTGTGGCAAATTTTGGAAATGAGTATGTACTTATTCCGAACTAATAATAGGGATGAATGCGTCGAAATACCTACATTGACAACTTTTGCGTGAAGATTACCACATTTTACAAGCCATGTCCCTATTACCATTACTATGGAGTTTCGCCGGATTTAAGAAATTCCACATCCGCCAGATTTAATGAGTTCAAAAGGTACTTTTACCTCTTTATCATGTATCACAGGCCAGTCCACTAAACTATTAAAAATTAGTCTAGATAATGGTTCAACTGTATCGAAACCATGATCAGTGTACAGGGTCGCACCCAAAAGTGGTATTACTGATTTTCTCTGGCGCAAACGGAGCGGTGGAGGGGGGTCTGCCTGGCAGGGTAAGGTGGAGGGGGCTCTTAGCAACAGACCGACACCAACCTCAGTCGCCTGCGGGCTGTCGTTGAGTGAGGACACCGTTTTTAGTGAAGCAAGGTTATTTTTCGCGTCGAAAAAAAAATGAATCTGAATTTAGAGCAACGTTATTCCGTGAAGTTTCGTGCGAAACTCGGGAAGACGGCAACTGAGACCCTCGATATGATCAAGCAGGCTTATGGGGACACTGCCTTAAGCCGTTCCACAGTGGCACAAGTTGTTTAAAGAGGGTAGGGAGCTCGTTGAAGACGACCATCGCTCCGGGCGGCCGTCGACGGCAAGAACCGACACGAATGTGGACAGAAGGAGGACACTGCTGAACACAGACCGACGCTTAACCAGTGAAGAAATTGCAGACCAGTTGGGTTTGTCTGCATCCAACGTCCAACGCATTATTTCACAGGATTTGGCCATGCGCAAGGTGTGCGCTAAGATGGTGCCGAAAATTCGTGCCATGGCGCGCTCGTCGTCAGACAGTTCCTGGCCAAATAGGGCGTTGCCACGTTGTCGACCCGCCCTATTCTCCCGATCTGGCACCACCGGTTCTTCTTCTTCCCCCTGATGAAAAGACAGCTCAAGGGATGACGTTTTGACTCGATAAAGGCCGTTCAAGAGGCTTCGACGAGGGTCATCAACGGCATCCCCAAAGAACATTTCCAGCGGGCGTACAGGGAATGGGAGCAACGTTATACTAAATGTGTACCAGCTCAAGGAGCATACTTTGAAGATTATTAAGTCGATGTAAGGATATCGTCAATAAAATTCTTGTAAAAAAATCAGTCCTACCAGTTTTGGGTGCGACCCTGTATTTTGTAAATTAGATTACCTACTGATACAATGGAAATAAAATATTGAGCATAACGTGATGCCCGAGACATTATCTTATATATTTACCTATTTCCGATTAGCAATGGACAAGAAAACAAACATATGACTGTGGCCTAAAAAAATACGGTTAGTCCTCGTGACAACAAATAAAAGCCATACGATTCAAATATGCGAGATGAGAAGATGAAGCGTAGATACTAATCTGCAGAAGGTATGAAAACGTCGCACAATTGCACATAATTCCTTTCATGAATGGTAAAAATTGTCTTAGGTCACCTTTCTTCTAGAAATGTAGCAGAAATGGAAATCGAAAGAAGAAAATGGCGGAAGAGAAATCATGATAAAGAGAAAAGGGAGAGGCTCGAAATGTAATATACTAGACACGCTCGCATTCAGAATAATGCCAATCTTCCTCTTCAAAAAGTTTTGGTCGTCGATTCAGTTTGAACAGTCTTGAATGTGATTAAATTTTGGGCAGTGTGCTGTGAATTTTCTCAAGACCTTGGAAGCCACAGGAAGTTCCCGAAATAATTAATTAGTGAAAGTAAAACATTTTACTTTTTTTTTAAACCCAAGTCTTAAGAATTTTACCGCGATGAGAGCAAGATGAAATGGAAAAAGCGAGGAAAAGGATCGAGCAACCACATTTACGCACGTGAATATTCCCATGGAAGAACCAATTTTGTTATAAAAATGTTGGATCGCCAACGAAGTACACCAAGTTAAGAGGAACGCAAGATTCGCAACTTTAAAAAAATACACCCATACCCTGGTGAAAACGAAGAAGAAGAAGAAAAACACCGAATCTATGGTATGGTTGTGATTTGTACCGATATGTTAAAAGATTTTACACATCAAGCATTATCCTCTTAGAATTCGGAAACAAAAAAAAGTAAGTGATGATAACGATAATTTTACCAGTTGAGCATTTTACTGTGAAGATGAAGACGGCAAAACGTTGCAAGTTAAGAGAAAGAAATTTCAATCAAAGACGTATCCAATCGGTGGAAGAAGTCAGAAGCAGTGACATTTTGACTTCGCTTACTAATTTATAAATACATAAAATACATAGCAAAAACAAATTCACATAATATACATTATTTTATTGTTTTGCAAACACTAACACTTGATTCATTTGTCAATAAGTTAGAATATCTCAATAAGATCATGGGATAATAGTTGTAAAACAGATCTTCAGAAGCAACTAGGTTTGCAAGAATACGATTTTGATATAAAATACAGTAATAATAACGAGAACGCCACGATTCTTTGTGAATCGGCTCAGAAACCACTGATAAGCACAGGCATAAAATGAATTAATTTCCCACTGTCTCCCTATACGCTTCAATTGTTTATTGGAAGTCTTCACCGGATACATCCATTCCACATCGGGTAGGCCATTGTCAGGACTCCTTTTTTATACTCTCTCGTTCAAAGGAAACGAGCTGGAGAACCGTGAGAGAGAGAGAGAGAGAGAGAGGGAAGGAAGGGGAGGTTAAACCGGTTCTACCAAAAACGGGTCCTTGTTGTAACAGCCATACGCGGATGCCAACATTCCAAAAGGGGAAAAACAGAAACGGGTGGATGAACTAGTTAATTGGAAAATCCTCGCCAAAATCCAATGATGAAAAATCAAATTTTTGTCAAATTCAACGACACTGACGCTTGTCGTCCTAGCATTTTCTTTCGGCTGAAAATAAAATTCCTCGCGAGGGAGCCTAGCCCTTCCCTGATATAAATTTATACGCCCAAATAGCCAATGAGGGACGCGAACGCCTCAAAAATGCACTCTTCCCACTTTCACTCTTCTTTCTTGATTGGTTCACTCCTTTCCCCGCTCGTTTTTGTTGCGGCGTGAGTGCCGACCTTGTCTCCTGCGAGTCTTATTCCATCAGACTTCGCCGAATTCCATTTCTTGGAAAAACAATCCGAGTTATTTTTTCGCGACGGCTGTTTTCATTTCGCACTATAATGGACACTTTAACTGACACACGTCAAATGCAAATCACTGCTAAATCTCTGATTACCCCGCGTGATTGATCTGCCGCGAACAGAATATGGTTACTGGGCGACGACAAGAAACGCGGGGTAGTTATTATCTTCATCTCGCAATAGTAAACACTACGACTTACTTGAATGTGATAACAGGAATTAAAAGAAGGTTGCCGTTCATTTCTTACCAACAGTTCAGGTTCCATTTTATTTCTGCGGAATACTGGTGCAAATTAAAAGAGAAAAAGTCACCCCACGATTAAGTATTCATTAACACGATAACTAAGATTACTAGAAACACTTGTAGAAATATTCCTGATTACGCAGGCAAACTTGTGTTCGGATGTCGCATGGGTAATTGAAAAATGATTAAATAAGAGTACTTAACCGAGGCGGCATATGAATTTTTCTTTTGAAGTGACATAAAAAATTGTTTCGCCACACTTGGTAAAGCATTTTTCATCGAAAAACTAATGTCCCAATCATATTCTCCAATGCCAACTTTTCTTAAAATATATTACCTTTCTCCTCAGGTTTTCCGCTGCGTTTGGCTCTCATTCAACCTCCTTAAACACCACAGTTACATGATATTAGAGGAAGTCAGTCACATACACACGTTGACTAGTGATTCTCATGAAATGGGCGGTATCCAAAGACTTAATGAAATCGGGTTCCTCATCTGGCGAAATCCCAAGTTCAGTACAAAGAGACGTCTCTGAACATCATCAGTATCCTTTAGAGGTAGGTTTCTTGGTTTTTTTATACCCTAATCCTGGACCCAAGGTGTAGTAATTAGGTATGTGTCAGCAACTGTAACAAACAGAACCTAGAGCACATATAAATTTAGGCCAATTAGAATAGAAGGGGATCTAATGCCATAAAGAGTCGCCAACATTTATATCGTCAGAGAGTTAAAGGGACGGAGGTAAGGACTACTGTATTCAAACTCTGGCGATTACTTTTTTTCCATTGCGATTAGTCTTTCCCATGAAATACATTAATTTTGCATACGATCACTAATATTAAATGAAAAGATTACGAGTACTGATATAATATCACCCCCAAGCATGCATTATACACTCATGAACGAGTAAATCGAATGGATGGCAAATTTTTCTTAACATTACACATAAGAATTCGCCAACCTTTTGCCTATTAACGATACAATTGAATAGTCACAGTCAATTATTATAAGAATAAACAACTAGGCTATAATAAGAATAAAGAATCGGTATTGAATACCCACGGTGGTGGTATATTTTATGCTGCAGTGTTTATGGGAGTTTACATTTTAACAGAACATGCGTTTTCTATCAGAGTGGATATTCGTCAGAGGAAGGGATTATATTAGTTGGGCCACATAATAGGGAGTGTATCGAGAGTCAGAAGAGCTTCAGATCAAGTCCACTAAGCCAGGTGATCGGATTGGGTCTCGCATATTTCGAGAAATTAGCTGACGGAACACCCGAAATCGATAATTCATTGACACATCCCCACACTGCCGGAGAAAATTGCAGGCCTTTTCTACAAAAATTGAAACCTTAAATCCAAAACATTAGTCAGTAGGTACTCGTAGAACGCTTTCCAGCTAAAAAGCTCATCTTTCTGACCAGGGCCCATAACATTAAGCGCGTAAGCTCGGAGATCCCTGGCCAAGGAGCAACGAACCGTCCCGCAACAGAAGTAAACCCATTCGAACTCTACTCCCTAAAATGGGAACTATGGAAGAATGAAGAAAAACGTTTGCACAATGAAAAATGTTTATACTAGACCATTGGCGTTGAGTTGTAACATACAGACAAACATCTTATTTTTAAGCATGAATAAATGTGCCAAGCAAAGGCTGGTTGGTTGAACAACATATACTTAATAAATCGGTACTTTTATTGCCCACCATGGCCAAAATACTTCTATCAGTTTCGAGGTAATGACTAAAGCAAATACTGCTGCACATACATAAGAAATACATTGCTGTTATAATAACGATTACACATGCATGAGAGAAAACCGAAATCACTTTCAAAAATAAATTCCCTTTGAGCAACATAAAATTGTATCACAGGATGAACAAGTACCAACAGCTTTATATCCATGAGCATGACAATTTGATGAACCTTATTAAACCAAAGAAGAATTTTCTCACATTTTTCATGGATCAATGTCATCGAAAAATTACACCTGCATCGGCTGACTGGCACGAGGTTTGATTCCGAGTACAAGTTAATTTTTCCTGAAGTAGTATTTAAGATAAATTTTCTTGGCTACTGTGAATGAACGTTTTCCACAAAATCTGGAGTTTGTTAATTATTCGAAATTTCACACATGCCACTTTATACGAACTAATCAGCTCCCAGTGAACACACCAAAGTGAAGACTGGGGAAAATTGGATGAAATATCAAAAACTACTGTTTGAAATTAGGAAGCTTTGCCGTGGCTATTCTGTCACGCTTAAATGCATGGCGGAGTAGAGAGAGAGAGAGCGGGGTTATTAGCTTTGATCCCTTTGACATAAAGTGTCAAAGGGATCAAAGGACCTGCACTACGTTAAAGAGGATGCACCTGCCACAAGCATGCAAATGGCCGTGCTTCCGTTCCTCGTTTTTCCCCATACGATCTTAATGAAGGGTTACCACACATCCACCCCGATAATTTCCCAGAACAGCCGAAATTGCTAAGCAAAAATGCAAATTTCGTAAATATCAATATTTTCCCTGTTTTGCCAGTGTTTTGCAATAAATATTTTCTTTCACTGACATGCTTCGGAAAATTAAAAATCATAAATGGACGCTAGCATAATTTAAACGCACATTGAACAGGCGGAAAACATTGATAAATGTTTTTCAACATTTGAATACTCTAATTGCAATTGGCTCTCTCATAGGAATAACTGGGACCTTGTGCGGTCACGTGAATATTATATTATGATCCTTATCACACCATTTCCTCTTCCAGCAATGAAAGGACAGTAAAAGATATAGATGTTGCGGACCGTGATTCAGTCATGTACTGTACTATTTTTTACTATAAATTTGTATCGATTAAATTTTCTTCTTTCAAAAACGAGATAATTCTGCAATATTACTATAAAAATTACAATTGACGATTAATTTATAAAATTAATTTTAAAATAAGATTTTGCATTTTAAATAGATTCAAAATTATGCTGACGTTGCTAATATCAATTCACGATAACATGTCAACGAGGCTTGGATATGGATTGCATGACGGGTATTATACACCGTTTGGATACTGTCAATTCTAGAATGGAGTTAGAATAGAACTCTTTTGATATTTTACAATTGCATAATCATCATTATCTGCAGCTCTACAGCCCGGTGTGGTCCTTGGCTTCACCTATGATATGCCTCCATTCGGTTCTTGTTCTTGTTTTTTCCTTCCATCTTGTAGCTCCCATTGCCTTCAAGTCATCCTCCACATCCTGTAGCCATCTCTTCCTTGGTCTACCTCTTCTTCTGACCCCTTCCATCTTGCTATTAAGTATCAGTTTGGGCATTCTGTCATTTTCCACCCCTTCTACATGCCCCAACCACGCCAGCCGCAGTGACTTGGCCAATCTAACTATGTCCTTCCCTTCTAGTAATTCATTTATCTCCATGCTCATTCTAATTCTCCATCTCTCTCCTTCTCTAATTGGGCCATAGATTCTCCTTAACATTTTTCTTTCGAATTTTCTAAGTGTTTCCTCATCCTGACTTGTTAATGTCCATGTTTCAGCTCCATACGTTACCACGGGTCTAATAAGCGTTTTATAGATCTTCATTTTTGTGCTCCTTGATGGTAACATTGATTTGAGGATTGTTACATTTGCAAAGTATGCCCTGTTAACCTTTGGTTGATCTCCGTGGATATCTTATTTTCATTGTTAAGTCTGACTCCTAGATAGGTAAACTTTACAATTGCACAAGTAAATGCAACACTATTACCGAAATAACTATCGAGGCATCGTACCGTGCATACACCAATACGGGAAATAGGTTGAAACATGGAAACGATTCTTACGTCTAGCGTTTTCTGCTTCCCACAGGATTAGCAAAACGGAAGATAATTGGGATTGTTTCGGCAAGTAATTCACGGTTTCATAAGCAGAAGGTCACAGTTCAGTTAACCTGAGAAGTAAAATTTGGCACTGTTCACCTGTGTGATGCGGAGTACATTGAAGTACAGATGACCCCATCCGGATGGAAAGTTGTGGTCTCCCAAGATCTTTTCAATCAGACTCACCTAGCAACTTCTAACCCTGATTCTCATTTACATTAAAGCTCACATTTTTTTAATGGCACACAATACTTGGAATGCAGCCATACTGATCACAATTTAGTACCACTCACGAGTTGCAAGAAAAACTCCTGAGCATAAAGTGAATGACGCCAAGAGCTTTTAAGGATGCCGACGAATCTCCACCAGAAAGGAAAAACACAGCGGAAGGCACTACATATATGAAATACCTCAAATATAACTCGGCAATATTTCCCGATCACCTCCCTATCTAAGTAGGTCGCTTAAGCGCCTATTATTCTCCTACGTTCGTTACAAAACCTTTAGGAACGTCTCATCGACCGACGTGAAACCTCTTCACCTTGAAATATAAACAAAGGCTAACTCTACCTCTCATCCATTCTTGATTGTTCAGAAAAACTTCAATTCACGATCCGGTCGAAAGCGAAGCTGAAATACAAGGGGCATATTTAGAAGACGCGGTTGGATTGCGTTGGTGTGGCTCGTTCAAAACTGAGACCACTCGAGCGCGGGGCAGGAGGAGCGCGTGGCAAGGGCCTAAAAGCAGCAGGCTTATGCAGTTTTCCTTTTTCAATTTCGGTGCGCTGGAGTTCCTCAAAGACACCAACTCCCCAACTGTCTTTTTTAGGATAAGAATTTTCGACAAAGTAGACAATTCAAAAGATAAAAAGACGTTTGCGTGCAGCGGTACTCCATAAGGCGGACTCATGAGCCCTCCCCAAACACTTAATTGACGGCATTTACAATTCAAGGCATATTCATAAAATAAGGACCAATTGTTTACATTTAAATATTGGAGCTTCAGAACACTGTTTTACTCCAGTAGCGCCATGTACTGATTCATTGAGAAGATAGAGCAGCATTTGTTTTGTTTCAGAAGCGTTTGCTTGTCCGTGCATGCAAACAACAATGTCCGCGACAATCGTATAATGCACAATCTCGCTCGTCAAATTAGCCAAACAAGGACAGTGGAGTACGATTAATTAAAAACAGCAATTTTCCACAAAATAAAATTTAATCCGACCGGTTTCAATGTTACTACATCATCATCAGGTGTAGTAACATTGCAACCGGTCGCATTAAATTTCATTTTGTGGAAAATTGCTATTTTTAATTAATCATGATATTCCATCATATCACGCACCACCACCATCCACCAATACGTCTCTTTTTAGTGGAGTACCAGTCCAAAATCAACGAACAACACGGTACAACAAAATTTTGGGCAGCGATTGAGTGAACAGGAAATCAAGGTCAATGCTGAATTGATACCGTACGCAGCACAACGGAAAATGAAGAGGCAAAAGACACACACCACATCAAATGAGGATTTATGGCTAACCTACTCCACAAGTACTGTGAATAACAGGTGGAAGATACACGCAAGACAAATGGATGCCGAACCGCTGACGCCCAAATTTCAAAGAGCGAATTTTTTTTTAACAATGGCAATGATTTACCGGAATATTACACTCGTTGATGGAAGTGGAGCGAGCGGGAAAGCGGGCAAGAAGTGAAGAGACGGAGCGGCGGGGGTGTTGGGGCACAGGGCGGTTCGGGAGTCGGCAGGAAGCAGGAAGTGAGCATGACCGAGCAGGAGGCGGCTAGACGGGTCCGCGAAGACTCAAGACAACGGCGGAGGAATCCACAGCGGTCTTCGCCTCTCCTTAGCCTTCCTGTTTCGTTCCACACCCACAGGGCTGTTATCCCATGGAAGACAAGAGAGGTCTCTTCTGCCCGAACCGTAAATTTCAGGCACGCTCCTAGGTTCGGAGACTACGCCCCCTTACCCACTCACAATCTGTCAGATGGGTTGCTTTTTCGTTTGGCTAAGCTCTTCGTCTGGATTCTGCCTTCACTAAGTCAACATCATGTCTTCAATATTGAGAGCGCCTGATTAAGTAGAACTGTAAACACTGCACATACAGATTGCAAAACCAATGCTTTGGCGTAACATAATTTTCTCGAATAATTGCTAAAAGGTGAAATAATATTTTACAGGAAAAATCTTTCCGAATTACGGCTTAATCCTGGTATCGCACCAGAAATATTTATATAAATCGCGGGAACAAGACGGAAAAGAGTGAAAATTAAACTATATGCTATAAATGTGTTAATCATTAATGATTTGAGTAGGGCATAGACCACATTTCTTCAATATAACACATGAATCAACAAATGAATATCTCGTGGGCTAAAATGCAAACGAATACCATAAACCACAACGTAGTATATCAGTATTATTAATTACAATAATGACTCACAAAAAAAATAGAAAACAAAATGCCCTGAAGTAAAAAATCAAACCAACCCTAGGGGACGAGTTCATTACCTGTTGTTTACAACAAAATATTTCTTTAAATCCTTTCTCAGAAGGATAAAGCGAAAAAAACATAAACCAATCCACGATGATATGATACAGAAACATGTTAATTTCATTATTTGAATTGAAAAGGACATACATTTAATGAGGCTGCTATCATGGGAAAACCAATATTTATATTGAGTGCATATAATACAATTAACAATATTTCATGTTCAATTGAGGGACTGAAGGAATCAATTTTGGGCGAATGAAATAATAAAGTATTAAGCCCTAGCCTCAACTGGTAAATACCTCAACTGGGAAATTTACATACAATGCGAGGGTAAGAATTTAGATGCATCCTGAACACAAGAATCAATAAGTGGTTGCGTCTTAGAAAATTGGGGTTCAATTTCTATCTGGTTTTATTTAAGATGATAAACACGATATAGTATCTAACAACCACGGCAACCAACCAGAAGGTTAAATTTGATGGTGAAAAATTGAGCTTACTCCGTAATAAATACTAAGGAGAATAAAACTCAAACATTCGGGGTAGAAGGGGTTTCCCTGATCTTTAAGCGTCTCCCGCCATGTTCTTGTACCTTAAAAATCAAACCGCCTGGATTTTTGTTGGGGATGTGCTAAGGCGGAGGAACCCTGATTTGAATCCGGGATCCTCCTCTCCGCAGCTGAATGCTCGTATCATTTGTTTTAGAGAAGAGATGTTTTTGGGAATAAAAAATGGAATGAATTCAGAGGAGGATTGAATTCTAACGCTGACTGAAAGGGTCTGACATGGCCGGAAACGGATTTTTTTTTACGGACCCGAGGATGCAATGGGAGGACGTTTAACTGTAATAAAACTGAGTGAAAGAAACCTCAAAGTGGGGGGCGGCGGGAGAGGATGGGGTTTCCGTCGCTCGACATGCAAATACGACGCGGGATGGGTAAGCAAATGAGGGGGAGGGATCGCGGATAGCGGATGGGACCATGATTACGGTTAAGAGTACGGTTAAGAGCGCAAGGGAAGGAAGACGGAGAAAGGGGGAGGAGTGCGGCGGTGGACCCTGCGAAGCGTAAGGGCATGCCAGCGAGACATTTGCCGCGCATAAATTTTTCATCGATCGAACGGGGGCGGAAAGGATATGAGGGAATGCGGTAAAGGCTCTTGAGCGGTCGAAGGCCTCTCTCTCCCCTCGCCCCCGCAAACGATTGCGTTCTAAGGATTTCGGGACGCGTGGAGAAATGTCGCTGTCGAGACGAGGCCAGGGAAATTTAAGACGGTCGGGTTTTCCTGTCGTGCAATATACTGGCAGGCCAATCTTGATGTGGAGCCCTTAGGTCCCACCGGCAGCAAAGGATTGTGTGACCAACTGCTGCTTCGTTACAAGCAGAACGTTAAGGCGCCGCATGGCCTTCTGACATTTACTGGTTTCCCTTTCGGAAGACGGTTTCGACTACTACCAAATGTATTGAGAATTTCCGTCAGTGTTACGGTCTCTAAATTGTTGTTATTTTGTTGAATATAATTCAGCAGTTTTCATTACTTTCTATTAACTAAGGCTAATCTAACTGCAGTCAGTCCCAATTAATATAATATCGTATAACCTCCGTCAAATAATTAGTTGGTTTAAATTAAAAAAATGTTCGCTATCATTACCTTTTTAGCTACTTAATTCCAAACTAAATCCTACAAAAATCTTAATGAAAATAAGCAATAAATAATCCTGATATTCCACCATATCACGACTGAAACTTTTTAACTACAAAAATCTGATCCTTCCGACAAAGTCCTTCCTAATACTTATAGCATTCTTTGAAAAAAATATTGTGAAATATTATATTGATATCATAGTAAAGGCAGTGTTACATAGACCATCATATTTAACACTGTCGCATCGCACTCTAGCAAATATATGCACATAGTCCGTGGTTTATCAATACCAAAAACGGCATCACATCAACCAAAATCTGGGTGGCATTCAAGCTCTTATATTTTTTCCCAAAATAAAGAATCATAGTTATATTTTAGACTTTTTACAATCATTGCTCATAGAGCTATGTCATGAGACTCCAAATTATTTGGCTTGACATTCACGCGGGAGCCACCAAATTCAGCCTACTAAACGGAACGAATGTAGGCACCGCATTAGAAATTCATAAACCCCGAAAAAAAAGTGATCGCATGCGGGGAAATAAAATTAAAATAATAACTGATTTATCAACAAAGAAATAAATAGTCGAGTAAATACTGTACAAAAAGTGAAAGTTTATCAATGGACATGGAAATGGTTTCCTTTTAAGAAAAAACGGAATACACGAACCGCCACACCCAGATTTACCACGAATGACAGCTACCACAGAGGAAAGGGATATGTGGCTCTTGGTTTATAACTTTTATCTGGTCAACGAACGCATTTGAAGGCGGTCAATAATTCAATGGAATGCTCTTAAAAATAAGCGTGTACCACGTTCCACGAATTCCACTCAAAAACTATCGTTATCACAATATAACGTAAATTTAAGTGACTTTTATTGATAATTCCCATATTTTACTGCCAAAATTTACGAGTGATACGAAGAATGATTGACATTCAAAACATTTTAAATGATAGTTCATGTTTGGAAGGATACGTATTGCGCAAAAAAAAAAAATAAATCCTCATCTTAATCTCATTACTTTCGGGACAGATCAAAATTTTTAAACTGCGTTTTCTTCAGACAGAAGATTTCATTTCTCTGAAATTTCACTTTTCTTCACCTACACAACGAAAAACTGCCCATTGAATTTTTTACCTTGTACGGCTATTTAAGGAAGCTGTTCGAGGAAGAGGATAAATCCGAAAAATGCTCCATTAAGGTTTTATTGGGACAGCTACATTGCATATATTGCCAAATTACCGCGGTTATTTATGCTATATGCTATATCGATGCATTCGTTGAGTGGATATTGACGTGCTTCATATTTTGATGATTTTTCGAAAAATTAAGAGTCACTTAATTAGACACGTATAATGGTCTGCAGTGACTTTAACCGTGTGCAGTCTCATCGTAAGAGTAACTCAGTCTCCTCCTGTTTGTTTTTTAGCCGAACGAATTATTTTGGAAATCACCACGTTTTAACATATAATGATTACAATCATGTTTTAATTATACCAATATGTCATGACGTTGTGCAATGAATGAAGAAATTAACAAATAGTCGAACAACATGAATTATCCACGCAAGAAAATAATATATTTATAACATTAGGTTCCAATAAAATAAGGTTTCACACAAAATTTTGATGAGAGGATGTGTAGCAAAGAACTGATTTCCATATGAATCAACATTGACAATGTTTCGTGACCTCGTACTCAGTGTAACTTAAGAAATCAGAGGATAGAAAAACAAAAGAAAAATATTTTCAATTGCTGTAATGATTAGAACAGGATTTCGAGTCTCATGCCATAAGTACTGAATTAAATATAACAATGATGTGTGGTTGACATTTAGTTTCTGGTGAAGAGACGAGTAAGGGAAATGTAATCTGCCGCGAGAATGCTTGGAATGCCACAACTAAAGCCAATTAGGACTACTGTTGACACACATCCTGAATGAGTCAACGAAAAAAACCATTATTCTAAGCACAAAGTCCCTTGGAAGAATTAGTAATGAACATGACACACTTGCTAGACGAGAAAAGATACTACAAACCAAAGGAATTGCGAAGCTGGGAGGTTAATTATTTATTTTGAAGTTAATCCTTGTATTTATAGAACACTATGGCGTGTAGAACTTTATGCAATGAAAAACATACGAGCTTATTAGAAATAATAATTAAAACTTGTTTTGATGAAAAAACAACAACCTTACAAAATTGCTAATTTTGTAGTTAATCTTGCTCAGCAATTACATTCGCAGTTATTTTCATTCACGTTAAGGTTACGTAATTGATAAATTAATTACGAAAATCTCAAACTAAGAAGTCACGAAGAAATGGGACCTTAGGAATTCCCAAACTCTTCTCTAGTCATAAGAACTACCAAACGCAAGAACTACCAAAACCATACCACGTGGGTCACTTCTTTAATCAAAGAAAGACTCTCCAGCGAATCTGTATTGAAATCGTACGTGAATCATACGAGAAATAGCACGAATAAGGAATAACGCAAACTTTACCATTCACGTTCTATGCAAATGTCAGTCATAAGCGAGCAGCGCGTGTTACCATAATGGACGATGACTAACGAGCCACGAGAAGCCACAAAAATAGCCTCATGCACGTCGAATTGAAGACTTGCATATATGCTGTACAGAAAAATGGCCCTTGTAACAGGCTCTGCAACAAATTCTCGCTGATAGCCCGGTGTCTCAATAGATTATATTTATTTATACTGTGGTGCAGAGAAATTAATTTACATCACAAATAAACCATTTTAAACTACACGTTACGCAAGAGAGACCTCAGTAGTTCTTTGTGATCATACGCCCACGAAAGGTTTATTCCTGTATTATTTCTCATAATTCCTCCATTGTTCTAATTAATGGCACATTCCTAATTACCCTAATGACTTTAGCTGGGGATACTTCGACCGTAAATTAAAATAAAGGATGTATTTATCAAGCGAAAGATCATTTGAAGTTGAATACCGACAGAAATGGGCGACTTAATCCTGTTAGTTCGTCTCAAATTCCGACTTGTCTGGAAAGGCTTAGCTTCTATGAAAAAATATTCATCTATATTTATCTAGGTGGGGAGAAACCCTTGGCACGGGATGCTCAATTGGATGTGATAAATGAAAAAGCTATGTTTCTTCTTCTTAGCGTGGAAAATTTATAGCCTGATTACGTTTGTGCGTCAAATTTTTCGTTTATGAAGCCAGTATGTGCTCCTCGGAATTCAATAAACAATTTACAACTAAAAAGTATTGAAAACTTTCCGCCTGGCTTTCATTATAACTTTTTGACGAGTAGAATGATCACAGTTTTGTAGGCTATCAGTGCAATGCTCTTTGTTTAAAAACAGGTTTTTTTTACTCCTAACTGCATATTTATCTGAACAATTAATTGATAATCACGGATAATTAATTATGAGTACGGATGTTTACAGTACCTATTGTACATAGTTAGCCCCATAACTCAATTACGGAAGTGAAGATAATTTTTAGTTTACAAAGCGCTGCAATTATTTCTGATACAAGGTAAGGTGAGGCTCATTTCGAGAACAAACAGCATTCACATTTGAGTACAAATAGACGAGGATCGTGTTTCAAAACAATTTTTGAAAATTACTGAAATGAAACTAGCCGTGAAAATAAATTACCCTTGATGAGACAACAGGGAAGGATCCAATTAAATTTCAACGAGAAATAGAATAACGTCCGTACAACAGATAAGAGGGATTAATCGAAAAGAGAGCTGGTATATGAGATGAAAGAGGTGCGTCAAGGATATATTTTGGGCTTAATAAAAGCAAATGAACATAATCTAATTGAGGCTTTCCATTCATCCGTAATGTCAGCAGGCGCACGATATTTTCACATCGAATTCAAACGAGCTGAAAGATGGTGTATTACATAAACGATCGCAAAGGACTGCTTCACCTTTTCATATGCATATTACATAAAAAATTCATAATTGCAAGGTTCTTTGTACAAATGTAAGTATAAATTAACATTCAAGTTTAAATACAAGGAACGTACCTAGGGTGGTGAATCAATGTCAACAAAAAATTCCGAGACCGTAAACCTGATAGGCACTAAGTGATAGGAAAAAAAGAATGAAGAAAAAAAAGTTTTATAAAAAAAAATACAAGGGGAGAAATAGGGAATACACACTAGGTCACTTGGATGTGTTTGAGAAAAAGTGACCCACGTATACCTCAATCACACATAAAAGCCAAAATAAATATAAAAATAATATAACTAACTTACAACCACTCGATCACTAGGGTGTGCTAAGAAATGACTATCACTCGTGAATCACATTCATACACACACTCAGGGTTTACGAGGATCCCTCCAATGTCAGTGACCCGTCAATCACACAAATAAATGAAAATTGCAAAAGGATGTAGGGACACAGAAACGACTTACGTAAATACACAGTCACTCCGGGTGGGTTAGACCTTTGTAAATTTCACACACTCACTCAGTCAGGGTTTACGAGGATCCCTCCAATGTCAGTGACCCGTCAATCACACAAATAAATGAAAATTGCAAAAGGATGTAGGGACACAGAAACGACTTACGTAAATACACAGTCACTCCGGGTGGGTTAGACCTTTGTGAATTTCACACACTCACTCAGTCAGGGTTTACAAGGATCCCTCTTATGCCATTGGATTATTGCTAAAATTTAACCATGCATAATTTGAATAATGATCCAAAAAAATAATCCTATCTGAAACAACTGAAATTAATGTAGTTCCCTATGATGATATTCCATATGATTGCTACAAGAAAAAATAAAGAAGTGTATTAATTTCTATCGATTAATAGAAAACCTTAGCTCAAAATCTCCAACGATGAATTAGAAGCATGTTCACGCAGATTCTGGAATTAGAGAAAATTCTGCTCTATTTTACGGCTTCCGTTTTTTACTATTTCCCAAAGACAATAGCGCCAGCGGAGGTCAACTAAAAAGACATGAATGTCAATACTCGAATATTTACTACTCTACCTCCACTTTCTACCTAAAGGTTCCTCACACTTAATTCGGCCTAACGATTCCTGTTTGAGCAATTGACCTTAGAGCTTCCCAATGTGTGCCGGCGGTGTTGTACGAGGTTATCCACTAGCTTAACAACACCATACACAATAGTGAATAGAAGGAACGTGTCGCCAGAGACAACAGATACTATTACTATCATGAAAATATCATTTCAATCTGGTATATTTCTAGGCCCAATGTAATTATTGTTTATAGCGAATAAACTCTACTACAAATTACATTATTTTACACTGGAAATGAATTACATATTCAGTTCAATACCTTCTTTTATACGGTCGGTCATTCGACAGGATAATTAACGTATTAGAAAATGTAAATAGGGCATACAGGAACTTCCACGGACGCCAATCATAACGCAATAGGCTAATAAAAAGTACCTAGAGTAAATATGGCTGCGTAGATTTTCGCGGCGGTGGCTTGAAGAATTCTGCATTTTCGGGTTTTTACCGCGTTGTTGTTTAAAGCCGACAACAGTTTCGCCGAAGTTGCATTCGGTGTCTTCAGGTCGAAGATGAGGGACTCGGTTCAGTTTCAGTTTTATATGTTTTTATTTCCGTAAAGATGTAGACATACAAGAGATATATAAAATATTATGAAACGTAACGATATTTACAACACGGAAACCCCGTTTTAGGATGAGCTCCTCTTCGGGGTGGAAATTAACAAATGTAGAAAGGCAAAAAGTGAGCGATTGCGGAAATGAGGGACTCGGATTTTGGCCGCCCTTATACAGGGTTCGTCCGGAAAATAAGTGTAATAAGCTCATTGTCTTTTTTGACAAAAGGGGAGTCGTTCACTACGAATTTGTACCTGAACGACAAACTGTAAATACTGCATTTTACGTCCAAGTGCTCGACAGGCTTCGAAAACGAGTCGCCCGCGTCCGGCCAGCGATCAAAAACATCTGGCGGCTGCATCACGTCAATGCGCCGTCTCACACCGCGCTTGTCGTGTCGGACTTCTTGGCCAAGCACGGCGTGGCAACGCTGCCGCACCCGCCCTACAGCCCGGACTTGGCACCACCGGACTACTTTCTGTTCCCGAAGATAAAGAGGAGTTTGAAAGGAACGCGATACGGGACTTTGGACGCCGTCAAAGAGGCCGTGACGACGTGTCTTCGAGAGGTTCCCGATGATGCCTTCGCGGGAGCGTTCCAGGAATGGGAACGCCGCTGGAACAAGTGTATCGACTCACAAGGGTCCTATTTTGAGGAATATTAGCTTAAGATATGTAAAAGTGTAATAAATTTTTTTTCCTGAGCTCAGTACACTTATTTTCCGGATGAACCCTGTATAGGTGGTCCCGTCCAGTGGCTGCTCGCTGATTGGTCCTTTTCCGAATAACTCTCCTCCTCGCGTTGTGGAGATGGTAGACTTCATTTCTATTGAAATTCTCCGGGTTTTTGGCAATCTCAATAGCTTCTCTAATTAATCGTGGACAATATCTACTTTACACATTTTCTTAGAGTATCATATCGAGTAAATATGTTCAAGTATTCATATAGAGTATACATGTTCAAAAAGCTATCGTGGTTTTTTAATATTCATATACTTCATAGACTGGCTAATGAACAAGAAACTGTTTCACCTTATAATTTATGGTTCTGCATTGATGATAAAAAAAATACATCAGCAGAAACTATTATTAGACATATCTGATTAAGATTGGCATTTTTTACGTCGACAGAAGCTTTGTTCTGGCTAATGAAATGTGTCAAACGAAAATAGAATTAAAAATAGCAGGAGAAAACTTCAGGAAGACGAGTAAGGGCATCTTCAGAATCATGGAGTAGTGAAACGAAGCACTGGATGCATGAATGAGATTAAATCTCAATGCAGTTCGGATCGAAATGGTTTACAAAGTAGATTCAATGATAACAAACATTTATAGGCGGCTTGCAAGCGATCGCGCCACTAAATTAAACCGAAATCTCCGATCTATATGCGAACAAAAGTCCACCCAGGCCTGCCAATAATCGGATCAGACCCAACACCAGCTTATACCTCACAAAAAATAATTCTTTCTGTTCTTGATGATGGAGGCATTAAAAAAAATAAAATACTTAAAACGCGGTCATTGTTGCGCCTGAATGGTTCAGGGAGATAAGGGGCCTTTCATTTCCTTTTTCTTTTTTAAAGAGAGCGAGGGAGCCACACAGAAGGGAGTATTGTGGTGGGAGGAGGTGACGACTGAGGGACAAGGGCAGCGAAAGGAATGAAGATGAGAACACCAAGAGCGTTAAGCTCAGACGCCCAGACGAGCCCGAAAGTCGCAAACGCGATAGCGGACCTCAGATTTCGGATTAAGGGCCATTTATATGGCCGGTATATACTTTTAATCCTGGCAGTCATCCGATAGTCCGTTACATTTTGCATAATCCGGAAATACGGATGTGATGAATGGCAATTAGAATTGAATTATAACAGATGCTCAATGGTAAGAAATTCCCGATCACGTATCCCGTATATATATATATATATATATATATATATATATATATATATAAAATAAATAATGTTATAATAATAATATATATATACACAGTATAATATACATATGTATAATAATATACATTATATAAAATAATAAATAAATAAATATATATATATATATAAATAAACATATAAAATAGATATATGTTTTTTATACATATTTATATACACATAAAAATATTTATATATATATATATACATACATATACATATATGTACATATATTTGTGTATATATATATATATATATGTATGTCAGCACAATGCGCACATTCGACGGGACGGAATTCAAAATTGTCGATTCCATCATAGAAAAAATATTATCAACATCTTCGTTCATTAATGTATTCATTAATCCTTCCTTTCTTCCCATGTTCATTATATTTTACGGGCAGCCTAATATAAAATAGGGTATTGCTGCATCCATTGTTGAAAGAAGCGATTTGAGTGCTGTAAAAACAGAACGGTGCCAGCTTTCTCTTGTCTGTCTCTAATTACAGTGCGAGTCTAGTTTGTGGAATCTCTTTGTAGTTCACGACAATGAAAGCTATCAACGAAAGGTTCATGACAGACTGACCGCTAGCATTTTGATGGCACATATTGAAAAGTGTCCCATACATTTCTGGGTTCTAGGAGTTTTTTATAACAAGATGAAAAAGGTCACTAAAAGTGACAAAAATCCATTTCCTGATGATGATATCAACGGCATTGAAATGGCTGTACCTTATATTCCATTTCCTAAAATATTTTCCGTTTTTTCTTCGCACACCTCTTGCCTTATCGCTTCTTATCTATTCCACTTCTTGCACCTTTTTCCTCGTCTCCCCCTTTAACCTCCCCCATAAACTTGCAAATCGTGACTCCCAAATTTCTTCCAGGAATAACTCTTTTTAACATTCAACCTTCAACAAAAATAACATCAAGGACCCTTCGAATGAAATAAGTAACTTCATAATATAACTTCATAATTTCACAAAATATTTATTTCATGGAATTTACCCATTACATATTTAAATACAATAAGTAATTTTGTAATTCCACGCAGTTTATGTAGAACACGACCTAGGTTTCGACATTGGACGTCAAACTCGGTCGTGTTCTACATAAACTCTGCGTGGAATTACAAAATTACTCATTGTATTTCAATATTTTGGGTAAATTTCATGAAATTACGCCGGAGACAACGTATTTCACCAAAAGCCTTTACCCATCCACGACCCACAGTACTTCTTCACTATCTATCTACATCCAGAAATTTCATCTTCAAGAAGTAGGTGCACCCTTAGTGTGGTACGAGTCGTATATTTTATTCTTTTATTCCAACTCATTCCCCTCGTTTTTATCTTAATGTTTAACTAAATTCCTCCTCTTCCAAAATAAGCATGGTACAAAAAAAGGCCTTAGGGCTCAAACGAGAAAGCATAAATCGAGAAACACAGATTAAGTCAGGCCCCTCCCGAAACTCCAATTGGTCAATTTCATCATATTCAGAAATCCATGTTCTTCGATAACAGCATACGAGTATACGGTCTTAGTTAAGGACGGATTTAATGAGCGTATATTCCTGTACGGAGAATGTTTTCCCAATCTCTCAATGCGAGTTGAATTTGTGACTCATGCGTCGAGACGAGTTTTGAACTTTATCAAGATGAATCTCAAATCAAATCTCTATGCGAGTGAATAAGGAAGAATCTAACGATTTAGTTAAGTCTGTACAAACAGGGCAGAATCATAGTGTTTGAGCGGAGGAAAATACGAAATAGCATCAGAAAAGGATTGACACAACAATAATATCTACGACCATATTCGGATAAAAGGGGCATTTCCTGCCCAAATTAGCACCTAATACGCTCGTTGACCAATTTTGAGCTCATAACAGACATGAAGCAACGGGCATCACTTCACTTAATAGAAAACCAACTACGGAACAGATGGGCACAGGTATTTCTGAATAAGATAGTTTTGGAGTGTGAAAAAGAGCTTCGTTTCACTCGATACAGACACTCAAGACCATTTTCGAGGGAAAACATAATTTCAGTGACAGTGATTCACAAAATTAACAATTGAAATCATTGAAAATACTCTCGAGAAATAATTAACACAGTACGAACCATGAACCACATCAATAACACCACCAACTGAACGGTTCAACACTGGGAACTACGGCTCTTTACGTTCTAAGAACGTGTTTCTAAAAATGTGCGCTTCAGTTCAATTGGATTTTATTTCAGTGAGTCACTACTCCCAGTTCCTATTCGTGTTAATTTTCGACTGAGCGCATATTTTCAGAGATACGATTCTTTCTTTCGTTCTCACGACCTGAAGACCCGTTTCTATGGTACATCCACACGAAATGCGTAAGGTTTTGAACGCATCCGACGAATAGAAGTCGGCAGTCCTTAGCGCCGTTTAGGGTTGAAGACTGGTCGGCAGAGTGTTCCCGGGAGAGGTGAAAGGGAGCGGAATCGGAGAAAAAAGGGGGAGGAAGAGTCAGGTGGGTTAGAATGGGCCACCGGGGTCACTGACTCGCGTCGAGCAACGGAAGCCGCGGAAGTGGAGAGTGAGGAAGGGACTAGAGGAGGGATTGGTGGGGCGAGGGAGGAGGGTGATTAATATAATGTCCACCCATACTATCCCTCGCGCTTTGGTTGACTTGCAAGGGAGAGAGGCCTGCAAAGCGGCGGCCTATGGGTGGTGAGGTGAACAGGAGAGCTTCCCCGTAAACCATTAAAGCGTAAGTGGGTCGATTGTTGCATAGGTTTAACGCCGGGATGGCCCCGTTTCCATCACGTGATCACGAATCGACCCTTTAATACAGAGATTGTGTTCATATGGGACCGGAGTGAGGATATCAGAATAGAGGCGAGCGGTTAACAGGCAAAGTGGGTGACCGGAAAAAGGACAACATATCCCGAGGCCTACTATATTTATCGTTCTTCGGATTTATCTCCTTCAAATAATTCCTCTATACTTCCTTGTCGCAAACACAAAAGCCCGAAGGAAAGACTTAGCATTTACGCAACTTTTAAGAAAACCTATTTAATCAGCGAAAACGGTTTAATACACACCTACGGTTGAATTTTTCCAAATGAGAGGATAAATAGACTTGGAGACATATAAAAGAAGAACAGTACGCCGGCATTTTGATTTTCCTAAAGATCTAGATGGGCATACCGTACGGATTTAAAATATTTAATAATTTTAGGAACGTCAGAAAAAATTTCATCACAAAAACTTTTCTCTATTTCTATTTCCCACAGTTATTTTCTGGGTAAATAATGGCTAATGCCAAAGATGAATGTTGTGTCAAAAACAGCCCTGGGTGTGCATGAGACAGTACCTAATGAATTTACAAAATGAACATAATTCATAGTGAGTTTGGATACTAAACCACTTGCGCGTACCGTTGAATTTACGACAGCTTCAAATACGATAAATAAAGATAAAAAAAAACTTGGGTATTTTGGAAAATATTCACGAAGTTCAATACGTGCAAAAGGATGTTGACCATCACTTTTATTAAGGGGATCCTTCGGCTTGGTGCTTTCATTGCATGAAACGTTGATGAAAATGAGAAGAGGTAAAAGGAAAGGGAAAAGTAAAAGAGAAAGGGAAAAGAAAAGGGAAAAGAAAAAGAGAAAGAGAGGTTCCAGTTTCCACAATTAAAAGACAGCACAAATGTCATCAGTGTTGCAGATACATATCCATAAATTACTACTGATGCGGTAAAAGCAATATTGTTGTATTATTGCAATGCACATGACGGTGTTAACAACACTGGGTTTTCATTCGATGTTTTCAAGAGAGATAGACCGCTTGGAGAATAAATTCTTCTCAGGTCTTCCGCCGGGTCACGTCTTAGGGGATGGATCCGGAAGCCCTGAAGACGTAGGACGAGTCGGCCATCGAAAAGTTGTCGGAGATTGAGAACATGATCCAGTGGAAAACCCGGAAGAGTTTATTCAGCTAACACTTCGGGAGAGCATACATCAGCCATTTACTGACTTAAGCAACATTTAGAAAAAGAGGTACAAACAAAACCAACACCTAGGGCCAACGTTGCGATACGCGCTTCAATTGAATCTTTAACTTTAAACAGTGAGGAGCAAAAAATGTAATTATGAGCTCGATTTAAATTAACCAAATAGCAAGTTTGGATAATGATAACCTTTGATACTCGTCAAAAATAATTTTAAAAAACCTTAAACAACAGCTGCGTGGATATTATCACATGGAATTATCAACCTGAAAACCACTACTGCCCAATTCGGTTCGAATAGTCCGCAACAAACAAAAAAAAAGACAAAAACTCTATGGTAACTATGATAGGGAGGTGGGATAAAGATAAAGGAGGAAAATAACGAATAGGATAAAAGAAGGGGTCGCGAATGGCAAGATCACATAAGGAAAAAAGACAATGTGCCCAAAATCCACTCTCTCCAAATAATTTAAAGGACAAACAAGTTTACTATTAATTCAAAATGAAAATACGAACTTTTAAGTGCTCCATCCAAAAGAAATGAACGCCGATGAAATCATCAAATTATTAAGAATATTACAAACTTCTGCCGAATAAAACGATATTTGGTAAAGCTTCGACCACGTAATAGCAAATTTAAAAAAAAACGAAACGAACACTCCATGAAAAACAGCACATATGAAACAAGTCATATCACGGTTCAATAATTTAAGTTAAAACTAAGCACTACTGAAATTTATTCTAGGCTTAAACATGAAAAACAAATCTTCTGGAAAACCTGTCGTCAAAACTACGGAAATGTTGACGAATTCGTTTCGTTCATTATAATCTCCTCGGACTAGGTATTGAAATTTTCATCTTCCGAACAATATTTCATTAAAAGAAGTGCTGAGACACATTGAATAGTTATTTGTCCCGCTCTAATTGCAGCGCATATTTTGCTAAACATTGTTGGCAGACACGTTACTGCTGCTATGCCTCTTATTTCTGAAATAAATGGATAAAGTAAATCCATCCGAGAAAATGAAGCGTACGCTTCGGGTTTCTTTAAAAGAACCCTAGTTTCTCTAAATGTACAGATAATCTATGTCAGGCACACGTTCCAAAAAAATCTATAGCGAAGAACGGTGGAGATGATTCCCGCCAGCTCGTTTTAGAAGTACGTATCCAATGGAATGCCTCTCCAGCTCGAGAGAATATACCAGGTTTTCGGGGGAGAACGAAACCTCTTCCTACGTTCCACAAGTACATTACAACCTTGTTAAATCCGCAAACTCCTGCCCGACGCCTACTTGCTGTAATATAATAGCTAACAACAAATTAATACTTAATTCCACAGGAAAATAATAAAAGAAAAATGCATTATTTCACCCAACTCGAAGCAGAATTTAATGTCACACCAAAGAGATTTCATTGCGGAGTGAATGCAACAATTCATTAGAGAGTCGTAACTTATACGAAAATGCCAAATAAACATTAAACCCATCCCGTTTAATGGAGATGTATTACAGGCGCAAATTAAAAACTAAAACAGTAACCTAATGAGAAAATAAATAAATTTCTTTATTATACGTTAGAATCTATAGAACAACAATTCAACCTTTAAACAAAAATTCACTAGGAATTTTTTACGCTTTCAAAAAAGGGAGTTCTGTTGCCGCACCCTGTATCTCCAGAACGGGACATGCAAAATGGACCGGAGGCCGGTGGCCTGCGCCGGGAGGAAGCGGGAATAGCGCGATCTCCTTCTGCTGAGTTCAATATCCGGCCTGGCCGAGAGAAGGAAAACTAATATGCAGACGGGGAGCGGTAACAGAGGCACATCGGCAGACAGAGGCGGTGAGACGGCATATACCCGCCCCCAGTTCCCCAATTACGCAATTTTAGCATAAACCACAATCACTACGGCAAATTTAACTAAAACAAATCATGACATTTCCGTTCCTCAAAACTATTGGCGGAGTCGAAGTTCAAAAATTAATTATAAAAGGATAAATCAACTAACGAAAAAAATTAGCATTGGATCCGGTTACGCATGAATTGACGTAAATGGACTCAGCATATTCTTGCAGTATTCAGTTTCTCCGTTTAATTGGTATCATTCATGTACATTGGATTGTTAAAATTAAAAATTCGTAGAAGGCATAACTAAACAAATCGTAATGTTACGTCAATCATAACGATATTCCTCCCCCAGGGCGATAGTATTTGTATTTTTATGATTATAGATTATAAAAGCACGGTACTTAAAAGAGTGGGTCAAATACATATCAACAAATGGCAAAAGTTCACCATAATCATAATCATCGATTGAACTCACTTTAACTTGAACTCCTTTGAATTACTTACACAGTACTCAACCATGTAGATTATCGTCAATTTTCAGGACAAGAAAAATTGTGTTTGAGCGCTCAGGAATGCATTACGACGTGATAATTTTATCGAAGCATGCAACAAGAATTCCGTTTCAATAACAGCACTTTATTTCATCAAGAAGGTAGCAAGAGAGAGCTACGGTAATGAGAACAAACATCTAATTAATAGGAAATACGAAACCAAATATGGCTGAAAACTTTTAGCTCCAAATAGCTGCCTAACTCCGTAGCGCAGAAGAAAAGAACCCGCCATATAAATGAATTAGTTGCCCCTTCAAACAGCAGTAACCCCTTGGGGAGACACTTATGAAAGAATGCTGTTTTTTTAACCTTGAATTATTATTGGTGGAGTGTTTTTGTAAGAATTAGCCTTAAATTAGCGCATAAAACTGAAAGCATATTAATCGATTTAGAGCAAGAATGGAGAAGGGAACTTTCGGCGCCTAAAATAAAAAGATAAACTCAAATAAGTGGAATTTCATACCATGGGGTGGCTAGCGCGATAGCATCGTATCATACTAAAACGAAGCATAATTACGTGGGCTCTGATCGCCGACAAATACTATAAGATTTGGTGAAAAAAAATACACAAAAGTGTACTTACTAAACATAGATTACCACAAGGTACTATCAAAACATTTTTACTGGTCAGTGAAAGCATATGTCCGGGTATTCTTGACCAATCTAACGATGAGTGGGGGAAGAAGGGGAACGATGCAGGAAAAAATAATTTTCAAAACCCTTCTAATTAATTTTTGTTAAAATTCCCCGGAGAAGCATCGGCATTCATTGTGACAACAATCATGATAAAATCATGCTGCTGGGGAACAAATTTTGCCCAGTTGAACGCTTATCAAAAAATTTTAAAAGACCGCAATACTAGCCCTTGCGATAAAATGTTTACTGTTAGATCGGGGTAAACGAGCATGTGATTGCCATCTTTAAGCAGCGAGATAATTAGCTTACTCACTCTTAAAACCACATAAAGTAGTCCAAATGTGGGCGATAAAAGAAGCTAATAAATCTTCTGGGAGACTGTTTATTTTCTAACCATTAAAAACAAACACGAAATATTATTACTCTTTAAATAGTATCAAATATTTTATGTATATACATTTCCAAACGTAAACATGAGAAGTTCACGCAAAGTTCAAGATGTGTTTGCTTGACTTCTTTGAACTATGATAAACCCCATAGGCGTGAGTTAGGTGATAACACGTTCAAACTCGGCTTATAATAACTCAGAGCAACGAAGGCGATAACGCAGATCAGAGAAGTCCGCGCTTTGATGGAAACCGCTATGAGAGATATGCAAAAAAAAGGAAGACCGCGACGAAATCCCGACAACTACTAACAGAGAGAAATGATGAAAAAATCTAGTTAAACATGCGTACTACGATTATCTCTTCGAGCGCCTCTTTTGCCAGAGATAAATGTCTCATCAAACCAGCGAATTGATTATGACATGCAATGAAATTTGTAAAATTTAATCTTTTGCATTGCACATAAAGATAATTTTGCTGCTGACACAGACGAGTACGAACGCATTATTCTGATATCCCTAAAACGATAGCAATTTCACCCACCTTCGTACGCCGATCTTACAAAATCATATCGTGCACTTTTTCAATAATTTCCAGATTGGTTCTAGTACTTCACGTGGATCATTTTGGAAGCTTTAGGCTTGGAGGACATGTCCAAACTCGGCCGTCCATTTCTTTACGGCGGGAATCGAAGGAGAAGGGTCCCCATACACATTTATAATCCTCTAATGAATTTCGGTCGACATTAAACCTTCTTTAACGAAATATTTTATCACCGCACGATACTCGATTTTTTTCCATTTCTGCCAACACGCGCATCAAAACTGATTCAAACGACTACCTACCACAGCAAACTTCTGGGGAAATGGCTTGCAATTTCACACGGCACCTACTCCTAGTTGCACCAGTATGAGAGAAAAGATCATACGAGTAGTGACGTAATATATGTATCGGGGTGAGGCCGAGAAAAAAATGGCAGCATTTTATTATACAATCACACGGGAAATACTTTCAAACAGTAGGACTTATACTTTTCAAACAACCGTTTAGGAAACAGTAATTTTCCCAAATGACTGCTCCATGATTGCAAATGCTCCAGCGGACAGGAAGTCCGCGAGTGCATATTTGTTTTCCAGGGAGAGAAGGATAACGATTTTGGAGCCATTGGACGGACAGCACATCCACGGGTCATATGTTTGAAATTACGCATGCAAACTTCATATTATCACAGGTAATACGTTTGCATTTACGCATGCAAACCTCATATTTACCCATGACGGAAAAATGACAATTAGACTTTGCAGATCGACCATCTGCCAAGATATTTCCTAAAGTATAATGAGATAGAGTCCATGCTATAAAATATGAAATTACGTGTATGTACGTGGGGTACAGAATGTACCTATTAACAGTTACCTTTCGAAATGACTGTTACCTGAGCCAGCACTATACCTGCAAGTGAAAAAAATATCTACGAACCTTTTGCCATAACTACGAATAATCAGAGGCGCAAATTGATTGAATTATTGCCTTCGAGTTATACCATAGATCAACTGAGGTAAGTTGCTACAAGTCCTAGTTCCCCCATTATAATATTGTTTCGAACCGGTATCTGGAGTTGTGTACTTCGATCTAGATACATCACAAACTGAATTCACTCCACTGTATGTTTGAACATACTCCTTTCCCTTACATTCTACGTTAAGTAACAATAGCTCTTTCCTTTTTACCGGAGGTGACCGTGGGGATGTCCCACTGAACTCAATCTACATACCATATTTATTTCTAGGATTGTCTTAAAAACAAAAGGAAAATGGGTTGCACAAGAAAAAATCAAAATACTTCGCGTTTCCACAGGATAGAATATATTGCTGTCAACTAGTTTCCCTACGCTGTAGCATCATCTGGACTGTTACGGTAGTATTTTGAGGCAGTATTTTGATTCTTCTTAGTGCATTACTATGTAAATCCACAAAGTATCGGCCTCAACTATCTCTCAACGGAAAATGGATAAGCAATCGGGTAAAATTACATCAAATGTAGTACTCTACTATCGATTAAATTATTCCCTGGAATGGCACTGCTTATCCAAATTTACTACGGTGCTGAAATTTGATCAATACGATGCCGAACATATAATATGCTTCACGGAGGCAGCTACAAGAGAATAAAACTCTAGAAGAGTACGTGGAGGAGACCCTGAGCTTTTTTTTTGATGTGGTTCTCACTAAACTCCTAATACTAGCATGACGAACTATGCTAAATTTCAACTTATATAAATAACAGATTACATTGAGCAAATTTTCATTTAATACCACCATCTTCCAGTGGCAGTTTTTGTCGATTGAGATACATAGGATGTGAACAAGACGGATTTCCTTCAAGTTAAAACTCCTTACACTGAACGAGAAATGACCAACTCTTATGGTAGATGAAATTAATGACAATTAGGAATAATTTCTCTTTAAAAGTTCTCTCATTCTCGAAAAACTTTACTAACAGAGGAGAATTAACTTCTTTCAAACCTTTCATTAAACCTTTAACTTATACTTAGCATTTATAAAGAATTTCCAAGAAAATAAAAAAATCCTCTTTTTCGTAAAATCGTTGAATCACAAAGCTCGAAGGAATCGCTACACTCAACAAACTAAGTACCTACGACGAAAAAAATACTGACTACTAGCTGAACATTTAAGAGATTTCGCAGAAATACAGAAATCAAAGTATGATTTTGAAACATGGACACACGATAAAAAGATACCAGGGTCTATTGAGTGCAGAAGATGAGTACATACTGAGAGCCAAAATATTTGAGACAGTTATTACGACGTGAAAACATCATGTAAAAACGGGTACGGAAAATACGATACACTCAAGAATTATTGGCCAAATGAAATTTTTTCGAGGCACTCGTTCTTTATTTGGGGGCAGTTAATTTTTTTTGGACAAGGAGAAGTAAACAAACACTTGAAGAAAAATACATTCCAATCGCCTGACCACGTACGAGGGTGAGAGGTCTTGCGATAGAGGCAGCGACCTTTGAATAAATCATCGTGGCGTGCCCCGAAGTCGACCCCGAGAACCAGTCAATGCGGAGACCGATATTAAATTCGAAGGAATCTCGAGATGCACTCAATGGACTCCCTTCAGTCGTCGCGCGGACGCCGAGGAAGAGCACGTTTCTGCAGCCGTGCATTAACTACCATTGTGGGCGCTAAAGGCGGGGAAACATCCCGAGAGTGGGGCGACTACAAGTCGAAGTTTCGCAATTCAAGGAATGGACCGAAGTAATAATGGCCACTGGCACAAGGACGGCGAATTCAAATGCCACGCTGAGGGCGAGGAAGACGGATGAAAATCCAAAAAAAAACCCCGGAGAACGCCGTTAGCGCAATTTTAATTCAGAAAAGAGCCCGGGATATGCCTTCAAGTTTCGTTTGCAGAGCCATCGCCCTGAAAATTTATGGTTGTGGAGCCATGCATAAATGACGTCACGTCTCCTCTGACCATTTTTATCTCCTCCCTCCTTCACTTCCATCGCAACACAACATCACGCAACAAGGAGATGAAATGACGCCACGACGTTTCCAACAACATCCTCACGTGCTTTTTTTTTAGAAAATATCTATGATTTCTTTCTAGTAACTGCGACGGTGACCGCGACACATTTCCTGTAACTAACTCGCATAAGATTAATCAAATAAATTTGCGCATAAAAGTCCTTGTCGACGTATCTATTTTATTGTTCATGGTACCCTGCAAGTCACCGCCAGAGTGTATGGCAGAGGTTTAATACCTGGTGTCGAATATTTAAATGAAATGTTTATTACATTTTAATTGCTAATAAAACCATGAAAGATTTCAAATATGGAGACGATGTTATATTCAAGCACATGAACTACGGTATATCCGCGTAAAATACTTCTCCACGAGTTTTATGCAAGCTAGTAGCATCGAGAACAATAAAATAAGGGTTAAAAAAACAAAGAAAACATACTAGACTAATTAAAATTAAAAAAAAATTATCCACCCCTTGCGCCTTCGTTAATAGATATTCTGATCCCATTCGCTGGGAAAAATTACAATTTAAACGTGCATATTTTAAACTTGATTCCTCATCTTATTTTCGTGATCTTTCCTACCGTAGTACGTAGGGGCTATAAATACATTTTCAACATCATCGCTGAAGAGACCTGCTTCCAACATATACAAGAGATTTAGTAATCAAATTTTCACTCCATGAGCCCTTCCCTACCTAGCTACTCCAATAATCTAGGCAAGTACATTATTAAGTTTATCGTAACAATGTTTCACAAAACTAGATCCTCTTCGCTGCGAACGACCTAAATCGGCAATTAACCCGACTTCGCGAGGATCCCATAAATTAACACCATATTCTAAATCAGGCCTAACTAGCGAAAAATAGCTCCGCTCCCTAATCATCCCTTCACATTTCCCCAATAACCTTCTAATAAATCCTAATTTCTTGCTAACTTGTCCACATATTCCCCATATATGTTTCATTCAGGGGAGGTCGTGAGTAAGGGCAACGCCCAAGCTTTTAATCAAGTCTACTCTAGCCATTTCGATATTTTTGATGAGGCAGGCGTTCGGGAGGTAACTACTCCTATTCTGAAAATTCATCACCTCACCCTTCTTTAAGTTTAATTCTAATGCCCGTGTGTCACACGATAGCTCTATTACATTGAAGTAATCTGCTATAGCTATTTTTATATTCCAGACTACGGGTATTTCTATAAATACTGAGTCGTCGGGAAATAAACGTGTTTTACCACTTACCACGGTGCCAATGACGTTGGCGTAAAGAGGAAATAAAATAGGACCGGTGACACTTCTTTGGGGAACACCCGATGTGACTTCAACTGAATGACAGCTAACGCCATTTATGGCTATCCTTATGCACGCCAACGTACAAAGTCTTCAAACTAGCCTAAGATACTATATTTTTATCTATCCCATAGATTCATTCTGTAAAACGCACTCCACGGTGATACTCTTATGGGCATTTTCTTCAAATTACGTACACACGTATGTAAGTTTTACTAGAGCCAAGATTCCCCGTGGAGAGAATTTATGACGATTTCTTTCTCGTATATTTTTGCACACAGGCTCACAAACCTAATTAACACAATTTGAATTACAAAAATGGAGATAGTTGCGATAAGGCATTTTTTAACTGCATAACAGAAGTCATAAGTTTTAATCACTTGTATTTAAATCCCCAACGGCACGTGTAAGCGGAAAGCTGCCACTCTTCCTGATTCCAGCTACGACTATTAAGAAAGGGTTTTCCACTGTTCGGTGAAGTAACGGTGCTGATCTTGAAGCATAATCGATAATTCATTGTACCTCGCCAAGCGGAAGCGATTTTGAATGACAATTAATTAAAGGAAAACAGATAAAGATGAATACGCATACCTTCCATAAAGGAATGCTTTTGCGAGTCAGAGAAAGCAAGAAGTGAACATGACACAAAGAAGTGCAAGCCATTTTTCAATTGGTACAGCTGAATGAAGGCATCGAACATGGAAATAATTCTATCATATTTCGACATTCGGCACGAAGAAAGCATTCACAACTATAATTTTTCAAAAGTTTATCAAATGTAACTACCATTCTATTGAAAGAAAAAACATTGTGGAGTAATGACAAATCGTAACCACGGAAGAAGCAACTCCGAAAGATATACTCTCGTCACTAAAATAAGACTGTGGTTCCATGAACAGCTAAAAGGGCAAATTGCATATATCCTCCAAAGCAAAATTTCTCGAGTTAGTGACTTTAACGAGTTATTTCCCGCGGAAGCAAAAACTCACTTCTAGAGTAGGGAAATATTATGAAAGAAAACAGAAAAGAAAAAAACTATACATTTTCGTTGTCTCCGGCGTAACTTTATGATATTTACACAACGTATTGAAATGAAATTATTGACGTAGTAATTCCACACTTTATTTAAAACACGAAAATAAATAAAATGTCTGGAATTACAAAATCAATAATTTCATTTCAATAAACTATATACTTATTTAATGCTACAACATTCTGATTTGCGTAACATTTAGTTGGACTGATTGGTTTTTCTCGAGCGCCTATCTTTCAATTAACATTTTAAGCGGGTATTCTCACCTACAAGGGTGGTCTGAAAAGTTTTCGGCCTCCAAAATTTCAGAAAAAAAAAATGTTGTATCTTTGTAAGAGCGGAAACTTTTCAGACCACCCACGTATTATTCTTTTCACGATAACGAAGTAGCACAAAGAGAAGCTCCCTGCCTGAGGATATCTTTTTTCTTTACTCTTAGGAATGATTGACCTATTGTTTTACAACGGTAAATTCATCTCTGTCGCTACAATTACCATGAACTTACGGAACCTTTCTAAAAAAATATTTTTTTTTCCGACGTTTCCCAGTTTGACGATTTCACGGTGCTAAAAGTAAAGCCATTGTTTTGCTCTGAACCGTATTTTGAGGAGCATGAAAATTTATTTTGAAGTTCCTGCAGGCGTCAATCAATAAAGCTTGAGTGTCTCTGCCAAACACCGTGACATACCTTGGATACTTGAATCATTCAAATATCCACATCAGAGTAGAGAATGAGTTTGAAAGAGAATTTGCTCTCCAAGCCATGAGTTGCGCCGAAAAAAAACACCATGACCATGCAGATCAGCGTATGAACACGTTAAGCACTCTGACCTGCTCCTCTGAGCTGATTCCAGGATGGGGAAAGACTACGGACCTTTTATGTCCTCCAGGTAATCATTCTCGTGTTACAACTATCAACAAAGCAGTTGACAGGACTCGACTAGGCGGGGGGGGGGGGGAGAGAGAGACAGAGAGGACGTGGAGAGATATTGACGTAGCAGTTGAAGAGGGCAGAGAGCGAATGGGCCTCGGACGAATTAATTAATTCACAATGGTTATTTGCAGTCCAAACTCACTCACTCAGAACAAGCGTCATTGTCACCCAGTTCCCAAGTTAATTTTCCCCAGAACAATGAGAGACGGCTGCCTCAGACATTCCAACGGGCGCGAGAGCGATAAGCGAGGGGTCGCCCGCCCCCGAGCGGAGAATCGGCAGGGTCGGGCAGGAGACGAGGGAAGAGGACCGAGCGATTCTAAATGATGTCAACCGTTTGGGGGACGTCAACTTGGTAGATGGACACCCCGACTACTTATCGGAACTGCATAACCGACAGCTGTGTTCCCCTCTCTTCAACCAGGAGACGTTTGGCTAATGTGCTCGTGATTTCCAAGCAAGCACCAAACGATGTTTAAGGTCTATCCACAGTTTAGGTAAGTAAACATATCCCAAGACATCTAGTGTGTACCATAAAACCATTTAGTTTTCGAGACCAATGGACCGAGTCACTTAGGGATTCCCTTAAAATAATCTAAATAGAATAAAAAATTATTATAATTCCTTTATGCATTTCCATGATTGTTTTTCTTAAGAGAAATGATAACTATCGACATTTTTTTTTAAAGTGTTACATACAGCAATTTTTGGCTCTCCCAACCCAATTAAATCACACATGAAGGAATATGTGAGTACTGAGGAAACAAATATTAAATATGAGGAATCGCTGAAGAAAGTATGCTAAAGAGGATAATTAAAGAGTATACTCCCCGGGGTAGACTAAGTGTTATATGGGGATCGGGATAGTGCGGTCGTTAAAGCATAGACATCCCACCGAGAGGGCCCGGGTTCAAATCCTGGACGAATATTTTTCAGTGGTAACCTGATCCATACTTGAGGTGCTTTGTGGAGAGCACTTTGAGTGAGTAGCACGTCCGTCGGATGAGATTTTACACTGCGGACCCCTTGGTGCCTTTCGACAAGAGTAGACTAATGCTGACGCCGGGTTTTTCTCCACCCTTCCATCCATCCCTAATGGCAAAAATGACCTCAGAAGTCGGTCGCCTCCCCAAAAAAAACTACAAACTTATTTTTGTTATCAACTGAAGACGAAGTTAGTGACTTTTTCGTTAGGGATAATTTTCCCCGTGTTGTAAGCAAATATTTTTTTTAAAAACGTATTAACTATAGCACACCTTTACCCCTGAGCAATAGTTTTAAGTAGTTTCCCATTTAAATCTGCCAGTACTTCAGTTTCACACTCTTATTCTACGTAACAAAAACGCATCATCCAGCCAAAGAGAAAAGAGTCAAGAGTCAAATCAGCACTCCCGAGTTAGCTGACCGACGCCGGCAACAAAACCAGCAACGTTGGGTTCTTTTCAAATCAAGGCAGTGTTTATTTTGCACGCATATTTTTATGCACATTCGCTCTTCATTCATTAATCACGGAGACAAAAAAGTGGAGAGGCATGCTCCATCGCTGTAAATTACATCAGCGTAAAATTTTTCCCCATTGTCCCATTATAATTTGTGCTCTTCAAAGCTACTGCACGTTCTACAACGGATAGCAGTGTCATATTAATACAAAAACATGAGAATTAAACCTTCCCAGTTAAATTTTTCATTCTCCCGCCAACGAGCTGATTAAAAGTTGTTCAACGGAATCTCTTACACCCGAATTAAGGGAATCCGCTGCGGATAAAACGATTAAATTTTACAGCTTTGACGAAGCGCGTAATAGTTGCAATAACCCTAAGTGCTCATGTAGGCCAGGAGGCGAATAGGAAGCCAAAACAAATTATAAGTGCAAAATGTGACAGCTAGCCAAAGAAATACATTCGTTTAACCATAAACGACGTCTGAACGGAACGATGAAAGAATAACATGGAGAGATCTGCGTTAAACCCCCAAATCCATTAAATATATTTACACAAAACCTTTGCGGAACCATAATAAAAACCTTAAAAGCTAACGTCTATTCGATAAAGGACTATCTGGTGTTCAGTCCGGGTCCTAAAACATCAATCACCCTTACACGGGATCACTGAGTAGCCTTAATACGCGAGAGAGGCACGGAGGCGGGAGGGAGCACCCTGCCTGTCACCGACAAAGACCCCGAAAATCGTAGCAAAAACGATAAACGAATCGAACGCAATGTATCTCCGGGGACCTTGCAATGCCTTTTTTTTCCTACACGGGATAGGAGGGGCAGAAGTGGGCCGGAGGCGAATGAAAAGGAGAGCGGCGGAAAGGCGGACAGAGGGAGAAGCGAACTCCTCGACCGTCGCTTGCATCCTACCCCTCTCACTTTTCCTCCTCCCCAAAACTCATTATCACGGGCGAACAATGTAAAAAAAAAGCTCGACATTATTCTACGCAATTCACAGGCTACACCAATATTTGTATTTCATTAGCAGTGGTGGTTATTGGGGAAGGCGACCGAAAGCTGAGATACTACACCAAGGCAGTAATTTTTAGGGAGAAGATGGAAGTGCCATCATTAGCCTAGTCTTTAAAAAAGTCTAGGTGAGCTCCCACTGTTAATATTACATTCGACAGGCTGAATACTGCAATTAAATGGATGGAATGTAAACAGAGATTGCGACACCACTGTAAAAAAATTACATCCGCAAGGAGAGTCGAACTGAGGTCCCAGGGGACACGAACAATTGCTCCAATTCTATTCCCCGGCACACCAAGCCTCTATTAAACGACATAACCAGCAATAAAAACTTCCTTTCCAGGAGTCATGCGGAAAGGATTTTTTCGAGAGTCAATACTTTGGGACAACACTAATTTAATTAGGGTATAGGACGATATTTCTGACTACCTCTGCAAAAAATACGGGGCGCAGCTGCCCCAAATCCATTAAAATAAGCCCGTTTGGGCTAAGGGATCGTTCTCTAAAAATTGCAAAAAAAATAGCGCCTCGGCTGCGCTCTACGGAGTTTATGCGAATGTCGTGCTCACAATTACCAATGAACAAATATATAGAATAAAAGACATTCCCAATGACGGACACTTAAAAAAATCGCAGGCAAACATCCGTAACTCAATTTGGATTTAATGCTGAGAATAAAGAATAAAATGGTTTTACCCTCCGCCATGTGACTCGCACCCTACTATTCTCCCACGCCAGCTCTACTTGCATTCCTAATTACACTACTTTTGATGCACGTCTCGAAACAACTCCTATCGTGCGCACTCCTTCGGGGAGTGAGAGAGACGCTACCGAATTCATATGCACCGATATTTTATCGATGCCGCCCATCTCTTCTTTCTTCCACCCGACACCCTCTCCCCTACGCAGAAAGCGGAAAAGAGGAGGGGGCCGAGCGGAAGGCAGTAGGGGTGGCAGCAATCAATTTTAGCAGGGACGGCGAAGAGAGAGGGGCAGAGGGGATAAATAGGGGAGGGGGGGGAAGAGCGCGACCTAGGGTGCACAG